>JANHFL010005728.1:24557-45810 GCA_032468155.1 Oxyrhabdium leporinum | reverse complement strand
GAGGCAGAGACCGAAGGGTGGGGGCTGGCGGGTGGGCGGGGCTTCGGCAACATTCGCTGTATAAGATGCATACACATTTCCATCCACTTTTTTTTGGGGGGGGGGGATGCATTTATACTCCAAAAAAATATGGTGTATTATAGAGACAGCTTACAGTTCAGAATTCCCCATTTTCCCATGGAGGATAAACATATAAAAGCCCCGAGATTTGGTTTTTAATACTAAGTTAATAATAGTGTGTTCCAAATAGCAATGTTATGGCAGGCAGAGTGCACTGCATTTTTCTGTCTTCTACATTCACATGGTTCCACAGGCCTTATAGCATTTTAGTGTCTTGTCATAATAAAACTATTTTTTAATATTGCTGTTGCTACATTAAATTGTTGTAATAGATATCTGTTGTTGAAACTATCACAAGTTGCATATTTACTTTATTCTACAGTGCTGAATTTTTCTGTGTCAGGAACATTATTATTATAGGTAATTTGGGGACTTTTTCCCAAAGAGATGTTTTCCCCCCAAACGTTGTTTTTTTCTAGTGCTAGTATACATAGGTTCTTCTCATCATGAATATTTTTAAAAAATGAAATGTTATGGCATGTTTTACAAATAAGCAATATGTTCTACTAACTTTTGATTAGGCATATAAAAATGAAAAGGTGTTATCAGACGTGTCAGACGTGAAAGACCATGTCCACACCTGACACAATTAAAATGATTTATTGCTAAAAACCTGTGCACAGAAATCTTTTCAACTAATGGTTGGCACCTGCTTAGAGTTAAATAAGGATCAACTGTACTCAAGGGGGTTTTTGGACTTAATTCTCTTATTGCTACGTAGGGATTCCAGGCTGATCCCCCTTTTCATTCTGCCCCCAAGTTCTGCCATCCCTTTTCCTACATATTGCCTCTGTTAATTTGGGATGTTTGATGTTTAAAAAATTGAGATTTATGTATTCTCATACTAATATTAACAGCTGTCTCTTTTCCACTGCTGTTGCTGTAGCTAATGCCCCAAGAGGCTGTCTAGCCTCTTGGTCGTCTCAGCAGCTTCCCTTCTCTCTTTTTTCCCTTCCCCCCATTAGATTCTGGTTACAATGGGCTTGGCTTTTTCCCATTCTTTTCCACCCACACCACCAAATCCACTGTTGCCTGGAAAAAACAACCCCTTTCCTCTATCCTATGGACCAAAACAAATGTGTTTCACTTTAGATGTGAACTACTTGAAACCCAATTGTTCCATAATATAACCATTCATGCATGGAAAATAGGTACTCCTTATTTAGCAGGCAGAGTTGGGACTGGCAACATAGTCATTAAGTTAAGCAGTCGCTAAGTGAAATCCTAATTGCTAAGGATACTACTTCAGCTTTCCTTTTCTTTTATGCTTTTATGACCTGCAAAGGTCATAAACGTAAGATTACTTTTCCATCACTGTCCTAACTGCAAATGGTCACTAAATGTGAGGCAGTCACAAAATGAGGACAACCGTATGTTGTACTTCTCACATGACTTTAACCTTTTCCTTTGAACTTGATTTTTTTTTCTACAAGCACAGATTCATTTGAAAAGTGTATTCTACAGAGTGATGTTATGTTTTAAGTTTCCAGTGATTAAAATGAAGATCCAGGTAGGATAATCCACTCCATGCACTTACTGGATCCTGCGGATTTTCTGAGTGGCATTAGGATTTTCTCAATGATTTAGCAGGCAATTCTGTGAAACAACTAGTTGGAAAACAGAAATGACCAAGCATTGAACAGAATTGCTCTTTAGAGGCCTCCTTTTTTTAACTGATTCTGAACGGTTTCACCGATCTACTTAAGGAACTTCAGAAGATTAAGAGAGAAAAGATATAGAGTGGCAATGACACAAAATCAAAACTGAATTTGACTAGGTGCTGATACAAGCACAGGTTCTACCCTACCAAGCGTCAGAAAAAGTGGTAGGATATGTACTTTTCTAGACTGGTTTTAGCTGCAGATTCTTGCTTGGCAGCCCTATTCAAAATAACCTAGATATTTTTAGGGAAAGAAGGGTAGGATATTATATCAGAGGCCAGCAAAATGAGTTTGTAAGTTTCATGTAGGTTTGGTAATTGGGTAGAGTCATCTGAGGCAAATGGAGAAAAACCTGAAAGAATTAACAGATTTCATTGTGTTTTATGATGATAAGAGGGTGTTAGGGAAATTGAATGAATTAATACATGGAATAATGTGTATTAGTCACCTGAGTTAAAAATTAGCACATCTTGTAGTACAAAAAAGCAAATTTCTTGTAGCATAAGCTATTAATATTTATGTCCACTTTGTCAGATAAATGAAATATTCTCTTCAGTATACAAATAGCAACCAATTTACATCAACAGTGCTATATCCAACAGAAGAATGTGTTTTAGAATTTCATGCAGGATACATGAAGATTTGTAGATGAATATAGATAGGAATCAAATCCATTCTTCTGTCCACCACTCAGCATTAGTTTACCCATGTTCTGATAAATGCTTCAATGACCTTTATATAATATATTACTAATATATTGATAATATATTTGGCTTATTTCTTCAAGCTTTTTTAACTGACAAGCCTTTTGTAGTTCTTGAAAATAGAAATTATCATTGATACGACATTTCTGAGTTAGAAAAAGAAAATTGGAAGGGGTAAATCAACAAAATGAAGAGATGCAGGAGAACGGACTAGAATGAACTAAAAATGTTCTTTCAGTCTCTTCCATAAAAAAAAACAAAACTATCCTGGGATTCAACAGAACTGGATGATTGTCATCCAGTTTCCAACTTTCTCTTTTTAAGGAAGGTTGCCAAAAGTGATTGGCTTGCAGCTTCAAAGGATCTTAGAGGAAGTGAATAAACTATGTCACTTTTAGTCTGGTTTTTGGCCAAATCATAATTCTGAGACAGCATACTTGTTGATGATTGGATGGCACATACTGGAAGTAGTGGATCCATCCTGGTCTTCCTTGATATTTCACCAGCTTTCAGTATCATCAAGCTTGGTATCGTTCTGGACAAGCTAAGGGAGTTGGCAGAGGGATGTTATTGTGGTTCTCCTTCTCTGGGTTCCGTTCCATGTGCTGTTGGTAGGTGGCAAGCAGTCTAATCTGAGGCCCATGCTTTGGGGTGTGCTTCAAGGCTCCATCTTAGCTTTTTTTTTTTTTACATCTACATGAAATGTCTAGGAAAATATGCTATTGTACATCTCTGCCCCTTCCTATCCAAATGCTGTTCTGTCTCAATTCCTGGTGGCTGTGGATACCTGAATTGGAAAGAACAGTCTTTTGCTCAACTGTGGTAAGAGCGAGTGACTGTGGATTTTGAGATGCCTTGTCTGAGAACTGGAAATTTTCCATTTTTAGATCAGGTTGGAGAGGGAGCGGGTTGCACACCCCTCTGATCCAGTTTGTGCTTTGGGAGTCCTCTTGGACTTGCAGTTCCTGTTCAAAGACCAGGCAGCAGCCATGAGTAGGAGATCCTCTGCAAAACTTCATCTAGTATGCCACACTGGTTATTCATGTCCTTGTTTTACCAATGCAACATCTCTACTTAACAAACTGCACTGGTTCCGATAGGCTTCTGTACAATTGAACGTGCAATTATCACATAGAAAGCCCTTCATCGATCATAAGCAGCGTCTTTGCAGAACTGCTTGTCTGGTTTTTTTTCCTGCATGCCCCATATAGGAGTGGACATTCTTCATGTCCTTCTCCTTGAAAAAAAATGCTGCCTGAGGCATTTTTTCTCTGTTACAGCATCTGCCCTGTTGAAGGGTCTTTCCCCCACCAGAAAGATTTGACTAGCTCTGGCCCTGTTAGCTTTTTGAAAGTCTTTGAAGACCTGGATGATCCGTGAGGCATTTCGCTTCATCCCGCAAGATACACTATTTCCGGTTATTCTCATGGGATCCATTGGGTTTTTGTTTTTATTGTATGCTGCTTGGAGTCACAGTTTTTCAAGAAGGGCAGTCATATACCTCCTATAAATAAATAAATATGTATGACACTATTGATAGGCCAAAACTAAATGGATACTGAGAAGATTTCATATAACAGATTCAGCTGTTTAAGGAGCACAGTCCTAGAATTTAAAATCTAAAGGGCAACTGTTGGAATTTTTTTCCAGCTTTCTTCCTACAAGGGTATTTCTCATATAACACAGAGTAATATCTGTTTTCCATGTCTTATTCTTTTCCCTCACTTTCATCCGTCCTTAGGGCTTGAATATTTTGCTCTGGGTAAGTTGTCTTAATTCTTTTTGCATTCCATCCCATCTAACAAGAATTCTGCATGATATTGTATAAGTTGATTTTTATTTGTATGGTATGCTTTATGTTGGAATGCAGAACATTGCAGGAGGATGTCACAATACGTAACCCATTCCATTTTCAGTAGGTAATAGAACCATAGCTATATGGAAATAAACTAGTGGTTACTCAAGAAAGATTATCTAACAACTGCAAACCTTAATTTAATTTAATGTATTCATCTTTAATATACTTTATTATTTAAATGAATATATCTAATTCATTTAAATAAATATACTTAACCATTTTTATCAGATCAGAAGATATAGTACCAACTTCTGTATCATCACTGGAAGTATATCCCTTATAGCTTCAATAATCTTACATATGTAGTTCATCTTTCATTAGTTTGGCCAATTGTACTGAGGTTAGGAAGAGTGAAGGATTAAAGGGATAAAGAGAAAATTATTTTTTTCTTAGAGGGAAAAAAAGATGGCTGCCAGAAGACAATATACAGGGAGGATGAAACAAGCAAAATTGTTCTGTTTCAAATTTGAGAAAAATAAGGCTTAGTCAAAACATTCCAATGAAGTTGGCTGTGTTTCAGCAAAACAAAACATGGGATATATTTAGGCGCTTGAAACATTTCCAAGTGTTTAGTCATAGGGATAAGGATTTGAAAAAAGCCTCTTATTCCTTTATTTATGACTAAGACCACCAAGCTAGGTTGATAAGACAGAGCTGCTTGTTATCCTATCACCGAATCTACAGAAAAATGGCCGAGATGTTAATTTTCTAAGACAATTTTCTAAGACTAAAAAAATAGTCATAGACAAGAATGGAAACAACACTTTTTAAAGGCTTTTTATACAAACAGCTGTAGAAGCGGAACAAACATCCAACATACAGCATGATTTCATTTCAGCATAGTCTGTGAACAGCAGCGGCAGCAGCAGGAAAGATGTGCAGGATATAATAGAACCCCCCCCCAAATAACACACAGAGCGCAGACTATGAATTTTAATGTGCCCCCAGCACATGATTTTTTTATTTAAAAAATGGTATATTATCTCTACCAACCAAACAAGCATATATTTCAGAAGAATTGTCACTAGTTCTTAGGCTGGATATTGGCCATTCAATGTAGATTGAATGCAGATTCCCAATACAGTCAGATTAGGACCTACCATTGTTTGTGTTTCAGCAGATGTAAGTCCCTGTTGTTTTTGCCTGGACTTTACTCTTTCTGGGCATTGAGGATGGAACTGTCCTTGCTACTTACTTGACTGGCAAAGCTGGACAATATACATTAAAAACCAATCTAATTAAAGGCCTCTGGACTCTTGAATCATTGCAAATAAGCAATGTTAAAAATGGATCTGTTTTATTTGAACCCTGGGGAAAAAGCCCAGCATTTAGAACAGTTGCTAAAAATTAGGGGGAAAAATAGTCTAAAATGTTTTTGGACATTCCTTTTAGAGAGCAAGGAATTTGGTCAGTTATTATATATTTTGTTACACTTTTTAAAATATTTGGAAATAATGTGCATTGTCTTTTTCCCATACCCTTTACTCTCCAAAAAGTGACCCTGTCATTTTAGTGCACATTTTATGAATAGGATTAGTCCTGTGCTTCCAAAGTTCATACTTACAGCAAAGTGAGAATTGAAATATAAATACTCTTTGGGTTGTATATAGCAGCCTTTCCAGCTCTGCAGACTGATGCGAGAGGAGATGGTTTCGTGTGTGAGCGCCGCTTGCACAAATCTAGCTTTGTGCACTTACCCGCTGCTTATGCAGCCCTGGGTTTGGGGACCCCTGGTATATAGGAAGCACTTGTTCGGGATGTTTGAATGTGGTGAAGTAACATCGTGTTACTCAGAAAGCATTCTAATACTTGGAGGTAGACTTAACTTGAAGTAATGTTTTGTTAGGTTCTCTATTATCACCTTAACAAACAGTTCCATTACAGTATGTTGTTTTCTGTTGAGCTATACTCTGCAACTTCAAGGTTTGTTTTAATATGTGTGTGTGGAGAGAGAGAGATTAATTTAGTGTTGCTCACTTTTTCATGTCATCTAGAGATATTTGCAAATGCGAAGCCATTGCTAGATACACAAAGATATAGCTGATCCATGGTGGCAGTGATGGGCATATTATAATATGGCCGTGGTTCATTCCTCTTTGTGAGCTGTACTTATGGGTGTAACTCTCAGTGCTGATTTTCACCTTTGAAGTCCTTCATGGTATAGGGTCTGGTTATCTTAAAGGTTTCTGCCCACCGAGTAAGAATGGGCAGAGAGGATATACTCCAGGTTCTTCAATTTAACAATGCCATCAATCACGACCTAGGAAGTGTACCTTGTCTGCTGAGGCACCTGTCCTCTGGAATATTATCCCCAGAGAGGTCCACATGGTTCCTGTCGTGATGGTGTTCTGAAAATTCTTCAAAATTTGTTTCTGTTCCCAGGCCTGGGGACAGAGTAACTGATGAACCCTTGACACTTCTATTAGAGGTGGGGTTTGGATGTGTGGGTGTTGCGTTGGTCTTTCCAGACATTCAGAATTTAATGATTCGTCCGTTTTGTCTTTGTCAATTGATTGAAGTTGAGCAGCCTTTAAATTTAAGTAAATAGGGTCCAACTGCAAAAAAGTTTCAAACAGTAATATGATTATTTGCTTCATTTTATCCCAAATATGCTTACGTTTAAGCCTGTTTACTCCAGGACTCTACTAAGGGAATCTGGATCTTGTTAGATTCCTTTGCAAAAAAACCAAGAGTTCTGGTAACCATCTAGTTTTCGCAACTGGCATGTTTTACAAGTTTCATTTGCTCTGTTATAAAAATAGAAAGGAATAAAAATGAGCTGCATTTCCACTGTCTCTCTTGCAACATAGTATTAAATTCATCATTAAAAAGTCAGTATTGTGACATCCTCACTACAGTCTAAAATGTTCAGTCAAGTGTCTTGAGGAAATGCCCTTTGCTTGTTTAAATAAATGCTCAGTCTTCAGGATTTGAGAATAGTCAGGCTAAAGAAGGAAATGCAAAAAAATAAATAATAATAATAAAATAGTACAACAGTGTCCTTCTCTGATTATGATATGTGTTTAATATTCATGATAAGTTTTAGTTTGGGCAGGGGAGCCCTCACCGAAGAAAACAAGATGATACAGCATCAGATAGAATCAGATACAAAGCTACCGATTAATAATGAAGTTTGGAAAGTTCTCTTCCTCTTTGATACATTTGAAAATATTTGACAAATAAAATATTGTATTTCTCCTATGGGATCAAAAGTAATGAGAAAAGATAATCAGGATATAAAGGCACTTGACTGTATTAGAATATTGTCTTTAAATTCTGTAATATTTTCTGCATAATATGAATTTATTTTTTTATACTGAGTGTTGCTTTGTAAAAATATCATGTCTCATCAAACCCATTGCCATTTTTTACATTTTCATTTCATTTAAGTGCCATTGCTTATATCTATATGCTTCGCACTTTAGCAATGCTGATGCACTTTAGCAATGCTGATGCCAAATTAATTCTATAAACTTGAAAATCACTTTTTAAATGGAAAATAATGGACTATGGACAATTCTGTTTTCAATTCTTTATTGATTATTCTGTACTGCATTTGCTTGTTTAAATTCAAAAACCAAGTTGGTAAATGATTGAAGTGTCTGTTTTGATGTAAAAAAAACATTTTAATGTTAGTTTGTATTAATTGGCAATATTGATTTTCCAAATGAAATTACTTGAATGAAGGTATTATTAAACTGAAAAGAGGCACAAGATGTTTTGGCATTTTTGTAAAGCATGGTACAATTAATGTTAGTGGTAGAGCAAATCTGAAAATTCCTAGTCATGGTTTTCTAAAAGAAAATGTATCTCAGTGGAGGTTGCTCTTTTGAAGTGGTTTATAATTCTGTATTTATTCAGGATTTTTCTTTAAGACTCTTAATATATGCTGCACAACGGTATGCATAACAGTATACCATATGCACTACAGTAAACTATACAGAATAACATTGGATTATGGTCTCTAAAAATCTGGATTGTTACCTACATTGCTAATCCAAATATGGGAACAGCTTCTGCAAGTTAGGTTTCTGTGAATTAAGTTCATTTTTTTCTCCCACTCCATCAATTTGAAGCTTATAAGCAAATCTAATAATTATCAGTATTAGAGGTTTCCCTCAAATATAAAAACAAGATAATAAGTGCATAATACAAAGTTGTAATACCATCTTGTTCTTTATTTTAACTTCTTAACATTGTGGACCACTCACAGTTATCAGGGGGTGTCTAAATCTAATTATAGCTTCAACTCAGAAGTTGAAATAATTAATATCCTCTGTTTCAATTGGCATTATTAATTAACTTTTCAATAGTGAGAAACCAGCTGTGCTAAGGGGTTTTTTTAATAGCAAAGTTTGGTTTATTCACTATATTTCCAAGGATAAAATAATAACAATTCCTACTAATTGTATATCATTCTCTATAAATTGTTATATATTTTCCATTTTTCCTCTTATCTTAGGCAGACTCTTGTTTCCTTTGCCAGTTTCTTTGATTCACTCTGAAGATAATTTGGAAACAGTCAATTTTCTTCTTTATCTTTTCACTACTGCAAAGCAGGACTGATATGCAGGAAGTATTATTGCAGGCCACAGGAAGTCAGGGAAGTCCTGGCTAATTGCCTTGAGAAGTTGGCAACCATCTTAAAGGAACAGCATTTCTTTGTTCTCTCTTAAAGAACCATACTGCTTAAAACAGGAGAGTGTATACCTTGTCTGACAAGGTATAATATGGTCTCTTGTGTTGTCTGAATGCACTCCTCCTTACTCTGATACTTCTTGAAAATCAGTAGCATTTTCTAGTGTAATAATTTGCCACATTGCTCATCTTGCTTGCATTGATTACAAATGATCAACACTGAACCAACTCTTCATAGAATTTAGGAAAAATATTTTATTTTCAGGGGTGGTTTTTCATATTTAAATGTGACCATATCACAATAGTTTTTTTAGGTTTGTAGCACAAAGAGCTTTTTTTTTAAATTCATGGAAATTTCCACCCTTTCAATGTCCCAGGATTCCATGTAAAAATGGATTCCAATCAGTCAGAAGCAGAGGGGGAATCCAGTCTCCTACATCTGCCTGACTTGTAAACATATAGATCGTCATTTAAATCATTAGTTAAGAAAACTACATTTAATTATTGAAACTGTCAGTCAATAAGATTCACAAAATCAGGATTTCTAGTAGAAGACATTATTTTGTTTAACATCATAACATAACATTCTATAGTACTAGCTTCATTTTTAGATGGTATCTTGTAAATATAATTTATGTACTATATAAATCAATGGTGTTTCAGATTATTGATGATCAACAAACAAAATGACTATTTGGATACCAGCAAGAAGATATATTATTATAAAGTTGTTAGAAGTTAAACCAGTTTGATTTTGGTTAATTGTGGATGATGGGAAGTTATTTGTTTCTTGATTTACTAGAAAACCTTTCATCTATTATTATATTCTGTGACACTTACCACCTCCAATGTTCACCAACATCTTTCATACAACTTTAATGATCCAGAATTGTATCTGGTATTTTATTGTACCTGCTTAAATGCTTTTTATCTATATGTCTGGGATTAACTGAATTTCTTAAAGGGAAGATTTTACACACTGCAAGACATTTAAATTCATTAGAATTTGGTATTTTCCAATCAATCTCCATTCTCTGTCTTTTTCCAGGGATGCCTGCTGTTTGTAACCCAGGCATGGTACCTGTGGCAGTTCCACCACCTGCAGTCAACCCTCAGCATGTATGTAATGAAGAGGATCTAAAATCTATCCAGGACATGTTCCCCAACATGGACAGAGAAGTAATCCGTTCAGTACTAGAAGCTCAGAGGGGGAACAAGGATGCTGCTATCAATTCCTTGCTTCAAATCGCAGAAGAGGCTTAGATCATTCTCATACTGCCCTTCATTGTTACCTTTAATTTTGATTTGCCAAGCCAGGAATTTAGTTAGAAAAAAAAAATTCTCAAGCAAGCAACCTATCTGAGAGGCTGTGATCCATTTTTGTCATGGGTGGTCATTGGAATATTGGTTTTTACAGATAACCTTACAGAAACCTCAGCCATTTTATAGCTGTCACTTCTACCCTGTTTGCATTTCTGATGAAAGGTAGTGTTGAAATACCTCTGCCAATTCTCCCCCCCCTTTTTTTTTTTTTGTTTGCTTTCCAAAACCAACAAACTTTCTCCTCCACTTGTATGCATTATGCATTTGGAAGTCTGGGAGTAGGGTGAGTATCAATTGAGGAATGAGGGAGACCGCTGTTCTATAAAGTGCTTTTATTAAAAGCAATCTGTCTCAAGCAATCCCTTCCTGTGAGACAAAAAGTGATCACACAGTGCCCTTTGGTTTGTTTAGTGATATTTGAACATTAAGGCAATTTGTAATACTTCCTACTACAGGGATACTAGCTTTGTTGCAACTTTCACAGTTTTACTAGTGAGAGATCACTTTTCAATCTATTAATTGGGCAGCAATGCAATGTATTTATAATTTGTAATTTGCTTAATGAAGTGCTGCTGCACTTCTGAACTTAAAATCAGTCCTTTTGCAAGAGACAGAAACATACAGATAGTTTTTGGGTTACAAGCATTTCTTCAGAAGCCACTCAAAATTATGACAGTGTTGAATGAGGGGGACTTATGATGGGTCCTTGAGGTTGTGGCCATTGTAGCATTCGGCAATCACGTGATCACAAGCTTCCCAAAAGCAAAGTCTGGGGAAACTGGCAGGAGATCACAAGTTACCCTTGCAAATCGTTTCTGCTGCCCCCACTTTTTCCTCCAAGGAGCCCCTGGGCGCAGGAAGATCTTATACTCCGTCTCCCACTGCACCCGCCAACCTGCATTCCATAGTATCCTCTTAGCACCCACCCACACCACCAGCCTGCCCATAGTGTTTGCCCTTTGCCTGCTTGCTTGGGATGCCATTTCAGTGCCTCTTTCCACATCATGATCATGTGAGGTCCTTGCTTACCAGCTGAAATTGCTGTTGCTAAGTGATGCGGTCACATGTGTCACATTTTATTACCGTATTGCTTAATGACACAATTGCTACAACAACCTGCGGAATATTTGTATGCCAGAAGGGGACAAAAATCTTCCTGATGTGTTTTTATGCTTGTTTGCTCCTATATTTGTGAGAAACCCATAAAATTGAAGCAGTGGAAGGTTATACCGTAAAAATTCAGCATTACCAATGTAATATACTTCCTTGTGATAAACAATAATGCTTTGAAAAGAAACATACCTTGTATGGATGAAATCTGATATTTTATTTTACCCCTTTGACAATTCCTTTTAAGGTATATTTCAATTGAATATCCACTGTTGTAAGGTTTCATAAGATTCCATTTTACCTTAATTCTGTTAAAAGAGAAACATTTGAAAAAAAACTCATTGCCACAAATGAAGACATGCCACATTTAGAGTACAATCCCAATATACAGAAACTGTACATAATAATTTTCTATTAGAGTTGTAGATCTGTTGGAGGTAACAAAGTTTATATTTGTTTAAAGTTGGAAAAAGTGAAACAATGCACTTTAATAGACACATTTTACATGCTATTTGAGTTTTTTTATTGTTTTAAACATTTTTAAATGCTGTCTATAACTGCCAGACATACTTTGTATTTCCTAAAGTGTTTGAAGACAATAAGGCGTCAAGGTGATCATAATTTTTATTGCTTTGAAAGAAGAAAAACCTCATTATTTCCTGCTTTTTTCTCTCTAATAGAAAAGATCTATTAGAATTGCTTTATTGTATCATCATGAAAACTCCTGGCAGAGCTAGCTATAGTTAAAATATTTATTTTTTTAATTGTTAAAATATATTGAGAAAATAATTTTAAATACTGTATCAGATCCATTTATTGCTTTGTTTAAGTTCTAGCTATTTTAGTCTCATAGATTTAATAGATTAGCATTTGTTGAATGCTAAATCAGTCCTGTCCTCTTCTATTGCTTTTTACATGAAGTAAGTGCTTTTTAGAAGCTCCAGAAGAGGTATGTGTCCATCCAAAAATCAAGTGTGTTTCTTTCTCCATAGTTTGCAGTACTGTCTGTCTGATTAATGTTACAGTTAATGTCAGTCATATATCAGTAATACATTGGTGAATTCTTGTGAACTTGTTTAGCTAAGACCCTTAAGATATTTTATTAGTTAGAAGCAAGGAGCCAAAAGTCTGGAATAGTCTATAGTACTATCCCAGTGGAATAATGTAAGCTGCATAATATGGCTATGCAGATTTTTCAGTGATGCTTCCCATGTGAATGAAGTGTCTTTTTGGATCAGGAGGTGAGCTTCAGCTGAAGCTTTGGCACAGATACTTCATGTACCTTCCAAAGTCTTGTGTTTGCATTTTGAGATGCATTTCTGTACAGATAGTTGGCACATTGACTTTGATTTCTGGATATTTGTTGAGCCTCGAAGCCTCTGCTGCTTTTTTTATGTAAGCACAGTGCACGTCCAGAGAGATTTCTGAAGAGTCTACATAACTTTATTACAAAATTTAAAGAACGTTTAGACTCAGAGATAGACAGTGAGGAAGGTTTTAAAGAGCATGTCAGTGAATTTATTCTTGCTCTTTTTGAAGTTTAATAAATCCGCATTCAGATAGATCCAATAGTTGGTTTGGTTTTCTTGCTAATAGGGCTATTGACAGAAATCTGATCAGCATTTTTCCACTGACAACAATATTTTTAGAAGGATTTTTAGAAGAATTCCTCTCATTTTTCCAGAGTATTTATGTGGAAGGGTTAAAGGATCTGGAGATTGAGGAGAAGGAAACTGGCAAAGACCCTGGCTCTCACTTTGCCATTCAGCCAATTGGAAAGCTCTGCTGGATGAAAAGCTTTCCAATGACAGTATCAATTCTCAAAAGAGTAGGATGCAAGCATTGTTACAATTACATCCATGTTTTTGTGTTCATTCCTGGATGTACTTTGATCCTATAAACAAAGTTGGAAATTCTTCCCATGGATTTCAGTGAGATTTGCAGTCCTGAGTGAAGTTGGGATACAGATTTCTGAGGTATAGAACTGAAATGCACCAGTTATCTACCACTTACAGTAAATGCTAGGCGGAATACAACTCTTCCTTGCATTTTTCATTATGTTCTTTGTGACAGCAGTTTGTTACACAATCCGCAGCATCTCTTCACAGCCCAGAAGCTGTGTTAAAAGTCTGATGTGCATTGACAGTAGGTTTAAAGTCACCAAGAATCCAAGACTAGTTTAATTCAGGAACATTTTACCTAGCTAGATGCTTGCCACCTTTTATTCAATTCTGTCTGACTATGTGCTGATGATTCTAAGCGTTTCCCTTTCTAGATATTGCCTGTGTTGGCTGACCTGTAATGCTGTAATGAGGGTGTTTTGCTGTAATTCTGAAAACATTTCTTTATTACTCTTATTCATATTCAGCTGTTTGCATTATACAACTTCTTTCCCATTCTATCTAATTTAATAAATGTATATCAAATCATTTATGGCCATGGTCTTTTATGGGAGGCATGTTGCTTCAAATCATGACAGCTGCTGAGCTATCTGTATTCAGTAAGATATGAACAGGCTTCGTAAAGCATTAGCAGTTTGTATTCAAATATGGAATATCTAAAGTCCTAAAGCTTCATTGACTAATTATTCATTTCTTTGTGTGTAATGGAATATCTCCAACTATGGAGGGACGCATTCTTTGAAGGATGGAACAAATCCATTTAAAATTGGTAACCTTCAAGGACTGGAGTGGTGTCCTTGAGTCAAAAGAAATCTAGATTTGAGTTGATTTTCTGTTAATTCATATTGCAGTTTTTTTGCAAGGAGTATAGCAGGAATAGTAGCTGTTTCAGTATAGTTGTGAAAGCAAGTGAAAACTTTAGTGAAAATTTTTTACTTCAGCAAATTTTATCATTTTTTTAAATGTCCACAAAATGTTTTATATCTTTCTTATACACTTTTTATCCACTTACAAAAAGTGAAAAAATGAATAGAGAAATAATAAAATAGCCTCTTTCTCAGCGTTCTCCAATCAGACACAGAGAAGGGTCTCTGCTGCTGCTACAGTGACTGAAACGGAGATGAGGAGATTGTGTAACTGCCCCTTGTAGAGCCGCTATAAGGCATTGCATGTCAAAACAACTAGACACAGACAGGTTTTCCCCCATGCATTCACTCTGCTAAACACCTAATTCCCACAGCACTGATTTATGCCTAAGGACATCTAGCCATGTAGTAGGGCTGTATTACTGTTTTCCTTCTCATCTTTCCTATTACCTGCTCCTATTGGTATCTTATGACTATTGCTTTGTTGGTTATATCTTACGATTTCTGATTCTATCTTATGGTTTATCACTTTGTTCCTTTTATGTACACTGAGAGCTTATGCAGTGGACACAAATTCCTTGTGTGTCCAGTCACATTTGGCCAATAAAGAATATTCTAATTCTCCTATTCTATTCCATTCCATTCCTATATACTTGCCTGTGTTGAATTATATTGCTTTAGCCTCCTGGTACATTTGAGTGTTTGACAACACTTTCTCTAGGCACAGAGCTTTATTTGGGAGTTGTTTTAATGCTTTGTAAAGTTTTGCAAGAAGCAAACCATTTGTACACATCCTACAAGGGGTGGTTGCACAATCTCCTCGTTTCCTTTTCAGTCACTTCACAAGCAGCAGAGACCTTTCTCTGTCCAGTTGGAGAGGGCTGAGAAAGGCCATTGTACTATTTTTCTACTCATTTTTCTTTTTTTTTTTGTAGGGGGATAAAAAAGCAGAAGTAGGAAAGGCAGAGGAGATGTTTTTAGATATTTAATGAGTTATATGCTTCCTACAGGTTAATAAGCTTGTGACAACAAAAACGCTGTTTTGCAAATATATGACTAAGCATGCTACTGCCACTCCCTCTGATTCCTGAAGGTGCCATAATGATTGAGACAATTCTACATTGTCAATGTTTTATAAAGGCAGCCCATTGGAACTTACAATCCCATTTACAGGCATTACTTTGGAAGTAAGCACTATTGACAGCAAGACTAACAATTACAATTTAGTTCAATCCTGGCAGTTACCAGGATGATCCAAATGCTGTGGCCTCAGCTGTTTGCTTCACGCTGTCTTGACTGCCATACAATTTGCTATTTGAGTATGTACTGGTTTGGTCATTGGTTAGATGCAAAAAAAAAGGGGGGGGGAAAGAAAAGAAATATAACTCCCGGCATTTATATTATTGGAATCTTAAGAAAATACTCTATTGCCCCAAAAATCTTTGTCATGCTAGGTAAATCATAAAGATCTAACTGAAGGATTAAGTTGCAGCCCCCTTTTCTTTTGCACTTATTAAATAGATATATCAACGATTGAGGAATTTCTCTCAAATCAGTTCTCATTCTTAGCTGTATTCAGAACTCTGATGTCTTTTGAACTATTCTTTTAAGACCAAGTGATCAAAATAGTCATCAGCAACATTTTGGTGATTCAATGTGTCACAAGCAAGGTGGAATACATAAGCAAACACTGTTTAACTCGGTAATGTACCCTTGGGAAACATGCATCAAGTGCAATAACTTTATCATGGCAATACATGTGCCTGATGCAATGACTTGATAAATATCAGGACAGTAGAAATGCAACATAAATGAAAGATGCGTCTGATAGTCATCTAGTGTTGCCTCAACAAATGAAGTCAGTAAAGTATAGTTCTGTTTGTGACTCATGGTGATACACAATTTCTTCAATACAAGCCAGGAAGCTAATCTGGGATCTCAAGGTAATGGACGGGAGTGAAGTCCCTGTGTTATGCTCTTATGTCCATTCCACTAATAACCAGATACAAAAACTACACGTGCTTTTAGATTAATAAGGTATTCCTATGATCAGATGTCAATTTTTATTTCAAAGCTTGCTTTGAACTTCCACCTTAATAAATCCATTGGTCTGCTGGTGGCAGTTTCCCAGCTCCATTCATGTGGCTGGAGCAATCCTTTTACAGGTAGTCCTCGACAAATTTCTGTTGTTAAGTGAGACATTTGTTAAGTGAGTTTTGCTCCAGTCTATGACCTTTCTTGCCACAGTTGTTAAGTGAATCCCTGAAGCTAATAAGTGAATAACCTGGTTGTTAATTGAATTTGGCTTCTCCATTGACATTGCTTGTCAGAAGGTTGCAAAAGATGATTATATGATCTTGGGATGCAGTCAACAGTCATAAATATGAATCAGTGTCCAAGCATCTGAATTTTCATCACATGATCATGGGGCTACTGCAAAGGTTTTAACTGAAAAATGGTCATAAGTCACATTTTTCAATGCTGTTATAATGGTTAACGGTGACAAAATGAATTGTTGTAAATCAAGGACTACCTATACATTTTAGGCAGTTTGGAGGATATGAAATGATAACAACAATGATTAAAAGTAATATACCAATGAGTACAACCCCTTCCAGCAAAAGTGTTACTAATAATTGTATGTGTATTTTTTTAAAAATAATATAGAAAGCAGCACATTTTAGGGGTAAATTAGCATCTCAAATCTCCAGTTGTGAATAGCTTATATTCAAAATACTATTATTAATTTTTGAAAAATCAACTTAAGTAGCTGTAAAGGAAATCAGATTGCACTGGGATAAATAGTTCCTGTTATCAGTATTTCTATAGGAATATACGTTTTTGATGGCACTAATTATACTTGGTTATTCAATAACGTTGAATGGATGAAATATCTATGAAATCTTTCATGCCACATTATAATGCGAAGAACCCTTGAGAGCTTCCAGGGTGATTAGAAGCTCAGTGTAGAGATAGAAAATTATTTTTCCGTCGGTGCTCAGCTCCCCAAGCAGTATGTTTTGCTCTAATCAAGCCTGAAGTGTATCCAGTAGGAAACATGATAGTATGTTAGCACTGATTAATTGCAATAAAATGCAAATGGCTTTGTTACCTTCCCTGGGCCAAGATAAGGAGCCATCTGTTAGTCATAATTACTAATTTTACAGTAAATGTTTTCTTCAACTGAGAAAAGATACAAGTACAGTGATGAGTAAGGATTTAAAGGAGAGGATATTTCAAAGACCATTACAGATTCTAAAAATATCAAGGATAAAAACTCAGTAAGTGCAACTTTTCATAAAGGACGAACAGCATTCTCAGTGCTGTGCAAATTTTCAGCACTCCTTGTCCAATTCTGTGTTTCAGTGGCCTGCAACAGGCCAGAAGAGGCCCGCAGAGGGCCAAAAAGAGCATTGGAGAGCCAGATTTGCCCCCTGGAGGCTCCATTTTGGCCTGCAATGGGCCAGGGGAGGCCTGCAGAGGGCCAAACAGAGCCTCAGAGGTCTGGATCCACTCCCTGGAAGCTCCATTTTGGCCAGCAACCTACGAGGAGACTGCTTGCTAGATCTTCACAAGGTAAGTGACCCGGCGTGACAGGTTGGGGGGGAAGCAATTGTGGGGAGCATGAGATATTTCAGTGGGTGAGGAAGGCCTTAGGTGGTCTTAGGCAGGTGACCTGTTCCATCAGTAGGCCCCTCATGGTCTTCCCCACCCTGAAATACCTCATGTGCGCTTAACGAGACTCTCATTCGATTAGCGAACGCATGGGCGAAAGGAGGTACGAGATTCACTCCCACGAATCCTCCGGTTGCGAATGGAATGGGCAGGCTCCATTACATTCATAACTCGAGGACTACCTGTACTGTGAAATGCCTCTTATGGCAGAAATACCTTTCAAACATTTCCTGTAGCTGGTGATAACTATGATGATTAGGTGCCATTAAGATGGTGTCAGCTCTTAGCAGCTGCCTATATAGGCTTTCTCCATGATCTGTCTCTCTAACTGGTCCTTTATGGGGCCACTACTGGGCTAGAAAGGCAGAAAGACCAGAGATGCAATAAACCAGCCTGGGATTCTTATCAAAGGACTTCAGTGCTAATGAACTAGGCCTTGTGCCTTATTCAGTGATGATTTGCATTTGAAAATCTGGCACAAGTAGTCCTCAACTTACAACTATTCATTTACTGGCCATTTTAATAACTGCACTGAAAAAAAGGCTTACACACTTATGACCGTTGCAATCTTCCCACAGTCACAAAATTGAAATTCAGGCACTAGGCAACTGGCATGTATTTATTTAAATTATTAAGTGTATATGCTGTCCATCTCACCATGGGAAGCCATGTAGAATGGTTGTAGTATCCTGGGGCCGTGTGATCAGAATTTATAACCTTCCCAGGTGACTTCTGACAAGCAAAGTCAATGGGGAAGCCAGATTTACTTAATGACTGCATATTTCATTTAACAATAGCAGGGATTCATTTAACAACTATGGCAAAAAAACAAACATGAAATTCAAGAATTGTATTGCTTAAGTTCAGAAATTCTTGACCCAACTGTGGTTGTAAATCCAAGATTGCCCATATATTGTAGATCTTGTTTCAAGGATCTTGGAAAAGCAACGGAACGGCTTTAAAACTGTGTTTTATTTGGCTTGTTTGTTTATTTTTTCAAACTGGCAACAAAACCGTATTGGACTTTGTTCCTCCTTCTTCTGTGTTTTTTCATTTGCCATTTTTCTCCTTATTTGATCAGCAGGCAATCACTCTTCTTGATGACACAAACTTGGTGTTTTCATTTTCTTTTATTTGCTCCAGCCTCTTCTCTATTGTGAGCAGGTAGCAGAATTATATTCTGTCCTGGCTAGATTAAACACCCTGACAGGGAAGAAGATAGAGCAGCTATGAACAACAACTGGACGGACGAGCTTTGCAAACAACTGAAAATTGAAGAGCTTCCTCCTGTACAGACTCTACTTTAGGAAGGGTGGATTAGCTATTTACCTTAAACAACCAATTTCAGCCACTAGACTCAACAGAAATTGGAATGGAGTGAGAAATCACAATTGCCCTTCTTGCCCGCCACTATGGTCCCAAAAGATGGATCTTGCTCCAAATAAGCAGTTCTACATTTTAGGGAGAAATGACTTGCAGCCGAACTTTCAAACAGAGAAGCAGTCTTCTCTATCTGCAGATACAGTGCCTCTGGCTTTTAATGAGAAAATGTTCAGTTAGACTGAATATGCTTTTGAATTTTGGTCCAATTAAACTTCAACACAGGAAATAGGCTTTTAATCCCTTCTATAGTTTTGGTAAAGCGGCTGCCTACAACTCTACTGGTAATATTCTTGTTTCTTTCTCAGTGTTTAAGACACTGTTCTAAGTTTGTAACAGTTAGTTTAAGTAAATGACCATTTGCAGTAAGCAGTTGTAAATGACATTCATGTGCATATTGTGTAAATGTGAACAGCTAGCTCAAAAATGAAACAAATTAACGAGTTGAAGTTGTATTCATTCCTTTCAAATTTGTGAATTTTGACATTGCTGCAATTTGCCAAGCCTCATGCCCAAGGCGGGCTTTTTAGAGTGGCATCTTTGGGGTTTATGAAAGTTGATGCCATTAGCACATCATCAGTTTGGGAAGCATGGCTTAGCAGTAAGCTGTCTATTTAAGGCTTTAAGCAAAATGTTAGCAATTTAAGGCTGAAGGAAAATAAGGTCTTCAGTGCATTTTGCTGAATGAATGATTTGCTGTTGAAGAGAGCTTCGACCTGGAAGGAAATTTAGTAACCTTGGTTACCTATTTATCTTACCTACAGTAGTTCATTTATACTGTTCATCCAGAGATGATCAGATTTTCTGCTGTCAAGAAATTCAGCATCCTTGGTATCTAAATGATTCTCATAAAGCCTTCTGCCAAAAATCGAAGCCCCTGGGAGGCAGCTTGAGTTATGCCTGAAATATTTTTGTTAATGGCTTTTAGAACTGTTTGCTGAAAAGAATCTGAAAATGTAGAAATGTGTTCAATATCAGTCAAAATGTGCTAGCTACCTATTCTCTCTGCCATGCTTTACTGAAGTAAAAATAGAGTAGCATTTATATTGCGCTCAGATTTTAGTCAGGTTGGCTGACTAAATTATGATGGCAAAAAAAAGCAAATCATAAGGACTGGTGGCTTTTTGAGAACCATACATATTCATCAGTTAGCTCAGCAAGGAAACTTTACCTACTTTCTGTTGAAGGAACAAAATAACTGACTAGCTCAGTTCAAGATGGACGGATTCTTAAATTGAAGCCTTGTAATGCTGTGACCACCTCTCACCAGACACAATCATTAGACCAGCTGAAAAATCGGGGGAGCTTAATTAATGCAGTACAACAAATGAGTGAGTTGTGAGCAAACATCTGGATTGCAAGTGTTGCATTGTGCTTGTGTTTCTATGAAAAAAAAAAGGCTTTCAGCATGGATTCAGAACACAGCATCTTTTGTTGCTATGGCCTTTACAAAATTATGGGCATTTTGTATCCTTGTGAAAGGGATTGCGGGGGACAGACAGATGAGAATTTGTTTCGATACACATAGGGTAATGGGTGGTTTCAATTTTGTTTGGCTGTTTCAGAATGTTTTCAGGAAGAAGTGTGTGCCAATCACCAGGTTCATTTGGCAGCAGTTTGGAAAACAACTTTTATCAACTTGGCCACTCAGTTTCAAATCTGAAGCTTTGTTCACTGCTTTGTCTATTATGAACCGACCAAATGACATTAGGTCAAAACTGGATGATAATTACATGATTTGCTTGAAAATGCAACCAAATCTATGAATTATGGCCACACTGAAAGAGGCAGATGATATTGGCCATATAGTAAGTACTAATAAAATAGATGTCACTACTTTTAACAAGATAGACACACAGTGGCAACAATAAGTGGAATGTAAGCATTAGAGAATAAAAGAGTATTAGATGGAAGGAAATGATTTTAGGTTTTAGGGGGCAAAAAAGAATCTATGGATTTCCAAACAGTTTGTCAGGAATTTTAAGGTTTGGTGTAATCTTTTTTTTGGGGGGTGGGG
>JANHFL010005728.1:8379-22095 GCA_032468155.1 Oxyrhabdium leporinum | reverse complement strand
TTTATGTACACTGAGAACTTATGCACCGAAGACAAATTCCTTGTGTGTCCAATCACACTTGGCCAATAAAGAATTCTATTCTATTCATAGGAAGGCATAACATTTCCCAATTTTATAATGATGACATTAAGAAATCTTTCTTGACTCTTTCATGTTATTGCATTTTTATGTAATTGTATTTCTATATATATTAGGTTTTATGTTGTTGATTGTATTATATTCAATTTTTCTCTTTCTCAGTTCTTTAAATTTAGTTTTTACATTTCATATGACCATTACATTGTTCATGTTACATTGGATTATTTGTTGTATGTTTTTATTTTACAGGTTATTGATCATAATTAAATAAATTACATAATTCCTTCTAGAGGTTACTAGTTGCGAAGGGCTGCCCTACTCTTTTTATATAATTAAACCGTAAGTTATCACAATGTGATAGTTTGACTTTAATGGATGCGAGCAGTTGGATGAATTAAAACAACAGTTTTTCCAGGTGAACTTGTTTAAGTATTGTTTATTAATCTCAAAAAAGCAGAATTAAATGGGAAAGCAAGTTAAGTATATGCATTGATGCTATACAGAGGTTTACTCATGCAGATTATGTTACATTGTTTAAAGACTTGTAACCCCTGCCCTCCCACCCAAAAAATCAGCAAAGCAAGAGAAGCATGGACATATAAGAATTTAATTTTCTACATTATAATGTTATACATTTCTATCATTATGTTAGGAATACTTGGAAGGTTTTCCAAAGAGAAAATGCTCCCATTTTGAAAACAGTTTGCCAGAATGAATGTAATTTATTTTTACATTAAAAAAGGACCATTTGATTAAGTAACTGGCCAATAGAAAAAATATCTGGTTCAAGGACACGGAGATATCAAACGTAGCACTGGATGATGACTGATTTCTGATGAGTGATTGTTGGATTTATCTTGGATTAAGATAAATAAAAATAAATCTCCTTCTAGCTGCTTGTGGCTTTGAAGTTGCATGCAATTCTGCACTTACACTCATCCACGTATAAATAGTCATAAATTATGGTTGTGCCATTCAGACATGTTAAGGTTACTTCTTTTTTATGGCTCTTGAACTCTTGGCAACAATTACATTTATGCTGAAATGCCTTTTCCTTTTGGGAATATCTGTCCAGGTAGAGAAACAAAAATTAGATACTTTGGTAAAATGTAATTTATTACATGCATTTTTACACTGTCCATCTCAAATAAGTCTTGGGGGTTACTGTAGAGGTTAAAAACTTCAACAAATAGTTTGTCAGAATGATTAAAAATGCACATGGCCACCCAATCAACAAAACAATCCAACATAATCAGCAAATTGAAAGGGGCTCTTTTATCCAAAAACAAATGAAGATATTTTACGAATATCACATTACCCAGTAGAGGGATGAATAGATAAAAGTAGGATAGACCTCCTTGTCACTTACACTGAAGAGCTTGGACAAGTTCCTTCACAGTAGGTCAATTCAACAGTGTCAGAAGATACACATTCATTTTCACGAATTAGAGTTTGATTCTTGTATGGCTTGCAGTTTGATACTAAAAAATGAAAGGTAAAAAGGAAATATTTTACTTTTCACTTAGTCTTCATATTCACTGTTGTGGTTGCTGATTAATGAAATAATCTACCATTTGTTTCCTTCCAATTTATTTTTGATCTTCTCAATCTCCCCTACAACTTTGGAATTCCCCAGTGGCTGTCCATTCATAGATTAATCATCTATGACCCCACTTAGCTTTTTAGTTCAGATAAGGTATGCCAGATGTTGCCGTCTGCTCAACACACTACTAATAATGATGAATGTTACACAAGCACACAAAGCCTTCATTTTTCACTCTCAGGAATTCAATAATTGATAACACTGGAGTATTACTTAAGAGAAGTGTGCATGATGTGTGTCATAAACAGACTAGGTTTTGCTGACCTGATGGAGAAGAGTTCATGATATGTAAGATATAAGCAAAAAGAAATTGAAGGAAAAAGTGTAGGAATCTCGGGAGACAAGTTATCTCTAACGATATAGCAGAAGATTCAATTCTTGGCCTGTCCTCTTCAACATTTTGATTCATAAATTTAAATAAAGAGGTAGAGGCAATACTTATCAAATGTACTTAATAAAGACCTTAGGAATTATGATTTTTTACATTTTTGCTTACTTACTCTCTTTGCATATCTTGCAGCAGCCATTTTGAGTCCATTCAATTCGATCCTTTGACAAGAAAGAAACTTGTGTTATTATTTTAATCACATCACACCAATATTACATCTGGATGTACAGTAAAAGTAACTATTTCTAGTGTGGGGGGGTGTTAATTGCCTTAAAACTTCACTACCTACATAACAAAATACTTCAATCTTTCATTTTTCAATGTTTCGAAAGAGGAGAATCAAAACCAGCAAGTTATGAATTAACTATCAGTTATTGCTTATTAATATGTTACTGCTTATGAAGTGGGAAAATGCATTATTTCTTTATCTCTGTAAAAGAACAATGATTTCATTGAATAAATACACTTTTACTAATAGAAACATTTAGTGCTTTTTCATTGAGGAACACCACATTCTGTAAAAAAAACAAACCTAAAGAACATTACCACTATAATTCACTAGTGGTAAAATTAAAAAAAACCCAACAGTTTCAGTTTAATTCATCCAAGTGTGTGACCTCTATTCTTCTGTCAGAAAATAATAGGGATTCCAGAAATTAATCCAGATTATAATGTGGATAAATTGGTACCTAAAGAAATACAGATTGTTACCTCTGAGTTTCTAAATCTGGAAAGCGTGATAACCCTGCTCATCCAAATATACTTACAAGTTTAAAAAAAACATTTTTATACTGAATATATAAATATTTTCATTCTGAATGTATTCTGAGCCAGTTAATGATGGGTGGGACACACTCTTAGCTTTAGTCACCACCATTTCTTCTTGCTCAGTGAATAAATTGATCCACAACTTTATTGTATAGGAGGCAACTGTTAGTTATTCAGTGTTTATGAATAAGAATCATTAGAAAGAATAATCAATAACAATCTCAATCTTGAATGATGGATGTTGATCATGACTATTTGATATGGATCTTTGGTATGAGTTTTTTAAAAAAACATTCATTATATTCAACAAATGTAGACTGTAAATGAAAAAGAAGAATAAATAAAAAGTGATAGAAAACTTACAGGATTGCAGTCTGGATCAAAGAAAGGGCAATTTTCTTTAATCTCAACCAAAACTAGCGTATTGTTCCTTGGTTCACATTTGTACTGTTTACAATTACCCGTTTTTGTCTGCCCAGGCTGTTTTTTTGTAAATTAGGAGAAAAAGAGAGTATGAGAGAGGACTGTTATTTTAATTATAAACTTTATAATAGAAAATTATAAACCAAAGTTCTTAATATATCTAGATCAGTGCTTCTCAACCTCAGGAACTTTAAGAGGTACAGTATGGACTTCAACTTCCAGTATTCCCCACCCAGCATGGCCTCAGGTGCTGTTCAAGAGGAGCCTGGCTGTTTAGATATCCTAGCACTGGCAACACGTGGCAGTTCCTAGGTGCTTTTGTGAATGGCTGGTTTTCTAGCAGTGCGTGCAACATGGGCTGCAGAGTGTGCACTATACCTTCCACCTCTTTCTCCACCATCTTTCTCCACTTTCTTCTGCCACCATCCCAAACGGCACCTCCCACATAGTCCTTTCTCTCAGGAATCCACCACTGGCCCTTTGCCTTTCATCCTGCTGCTGCCTCCTTCCTGACTGGGCCTGGCAAATTCCTTTCGGCAGCTGAAGGTCCACTGCTCTCACTGCATGCATTTCAGAACTGTACCCTTGTCCAGCGCTTAGATTCAGGGCCACCAGCAGGAGATAAAAAGACAGCAAAGGACAGCTGTGGGCTGCCGCACCGGGGAGCAGCAGGGGTATGTGGCACAATGCAGGGTATCCAAAAGGGCAGAAACAGGAGAGAAGATAAGGCAGATGGAGGCAGATGAAGTGAAGGCAAGCACGGCAGAGAAATGTGAAGTCCTTGCCTATCAATAGCACTGGCCTGGCCTGATGATTGAAACCTGGACTATCGGAACTGCTCTTGCTAAGTGGTACAGTCACATGATGTTTTGCCTAATGGCCACATTGCTTAGCAAAGGAAGTTCAGATCCCAATTGTGGTCGTATATCGGGGACTACCGGTTTTCAGTTTAGTCCATTCCCTATCCTACCAGTTGCTACTGGTCTTGTAGATTGGGGATGATGAAGCATAGTCCAATATATTAGGAGAGAAGCATGCTGAGTCCTATTCACATTTTAACAGCTTACAGTATTTAGATACTTCAGTTCTCGTATGCCAGTGCTATGAAGAAAGTGAGCATTAAAATACAAGTGTTAACAATGAGTTCAGATTAGTTAGCGAAAGTGCAGGAATACCCTATTATTTCACTTGTGCACAATACGAATGAGAAGATATTACCTCCAGTATCTCAGCAGTGCCATTAATGGTGATGATGCAAGCCACTTGGATGCAGTTTCCACAACATTCACCAGGTTTTATTTGGTACTCATGACCCTGTTGGTAGACAGTAGGAATTAATACTGATGGAGAGATAGCCTCCTGTAAAAATCCAGTTAAACTAGATTTAGGCAGGAAAGACTTGTTCTTACCTTGGGACAATCTGTGTTGCAGGTAACTGGCTTACATTCCACAACATTTCTCTTGGTAGCAGGGTCCTTAACAGAACTACAGGTGCACGTTTCACAGGATTTACCAGGAACGATCATTCCAGGCTGGGGAAAAAATATAGAATATAACTCTATATAATTCTCATAAGGGTAAAGGCAGTGTTTGTGTTTACTGTAACTAAGCCGATATATATTTCTTTCATTAGACATGTAAGGTGATAAAGAAAAATGGTGCATATCTATATAAGAATGTCAGCGGGTGAGCAGCTCTGAGGCTATTGTCCTGGATCCTTTTTCTTTACTTTTATTTATTATTGTCGCATATGCTGTATATTAATATCTACAAGAAAACAACCAAGCTCAGAGAGTACCAAGGACCCCACATTTCAACCTGAGCTACAAATATTCTCCTTTATAGATTTAAAAGGCTTTGACTGCGCCATCCTAAATACCATCTTGATATTTGGGGTCCCCTGCACAGATATCTCTCGTGTTTATTCCCTAGAGCTCAAGCCAATGAACCTTTCCATGACAGGGATGGTGAAATCCAGAATACAGTATGGATCTTCATGCTAAACTTTTGATTTATAATTGAAAATGTAGAAAACAGTTTTATTCACATACATGAATAATAAATACCAGTTTCTTTACCTCATAAACTGATCCATTAACCAAACAGACACCTTCTCTTATTTCTGAAAACAGAAAGAACCAATTATTTAAAGTATAATAGGAAAAGATATTCAGATATAAAAATAATAAGAATTTAATAGAATTAGAATAGTAGAATTAGAATTACAATACTTTATTTGGCCAAATGTGATTAGAAACACAGGGAATTTGTCTCCAGTGCAGAAGATCTCAGTGTAAACGCCAAGCAACAGAGTAATAATAATTATAATAATGATACCAATAAGAGGAGGTAATGAAAAAGATAAGAAGGATAACAATAATAATAATACAGCCACACAACATGGGTAAAATAGACATAAGAAATACTGTGAGGATTAGGTGTTCAGCAGAGTGATGACACAAGTGAAAAAACTTTCCCTATGTCTAGTTGATTTGACATGCAATACCTTACAACAACATCCTGAGGGAAAGAGTTGAAACAGTTTATGCCCAGGATGTGAGTGGTCTATAGATATTTTCTCAGCCCTCTTTCTGGCTTGTGCAATATACAGGTCCTCAATGGAAGACAGGCTGGTTGCAATTGTTTTTTCTATAGTCCTAAGTATCAGTTGGAGTCTGTACCTATCTTGTTCAGTTGCTGTACCAAACCAGACACTTATAGAAGTATAAACGACAGACTCAATAATTCCTCTGTAGAACTATATCAACAGTTCCTGGGGTGCTCTGAACTTCCCAAGTTGACTATTTAATACTGACTAATACTACTTAATTAGCCAGTTATAACTAATTGTAAGAAGATAGCTGAATACTTTACATACAAAGTTACTTCTATTTCATTTTATTTATGACTTTTATATTACTTTCATCCAAGAAGCTTACGGCAACCAACAACCCTCTGGGATAGATAAGGCACAGATATAGTGATGAGACTAAACCCCTCATGATGGAATCCTGGGTGAATCTCCTCTGATTTAGACCCCCTAAATTCAGTGAATATGTGAATATGAAATGTCAGTCTTTATTGCAGAATGAAGATTTGAATGGGGATTTCACAGTTTTATCAGACTTGTTAATAATTAGATTAGGTAAAATATTAAAGTAGGGGATGCTATTTCAATACAAGTTCAGATCTACAGCACAAAACTGCTTTTCTTATGCTTAAATAATGACTTCTATAGCTACCCTAAATTCCCATTTTTTAAATTAAGGTTTGTTATGAGATAAAATACAAATAGAAACCAAAGTTAGGAATACATCCACCCTACCTTCATATTGTTTCATCTCATCTACAATTCCCCTGGTTATGGCTGTTTTCCCCTTAGACTATATAGTCCATTTATTTTATAATATATCTCAGCAAGTTTGAACTTACCACATGTAATGTTGGCACAGCAGTTATCATAAGAGACTGAGGCTACGTGATATCCGGGCTTACAAATCTTCTTTTCGTTGGAGCACATACTAATGTTGCATACTGTGGAATAGATCAACAAGAAGAAAGAACTGAACGAGGCCATCTCATCTATTATTCTAATGTGATATCAGAACAAGTAGATTCTAGTGTATTGGATGCACATAACCTTGATCTTATAGGAAATTAGGAAAAGAACATTTCCAGATGTCTAGTTTCTACCTAAAATCTCTATTTGCAGCACATGGTGCTACTATGTGAAGAATACAGGGTGTTCGAACCTCCAAAGATTGCTATCTCTCCTATATATCAAATATGTGGATTGGTAATTTCGTTCTCTTTTGAGTGTTCATTTACTATCCTTGTTAGATGTGCTCCCTCCCTCCCTCCCTCCCTCCCTCTCTCTCTCCCCCTTTTCTCTGTAAAAAGGCGGTCAACTTTTTCTCTAATGGAAACATATGTAATGTTAACATTTTAAGACTCAATTATTACTTCTCTTGTTTCTGTTTCCAGGAATCAGAATAACTTTGGCTCATTGTTCATCGCGATACTACAAAGATAACTGGTAGCAGAAAGTTGAAATGTCTCTATTTTCTAGGCATAACAATGCCTCCCCTCTCTTCTTTCAAAGTCAAAGAGTGTTGGCTATGCGGAAGATTCAGCAACCACAACCAGATAAACCTGCTTAGTCTCAAAAGTGCTGTAGAAGGGGGCAGTGTGTGTCAGCCAGTCAGAAAACATGATAAGAAGAGCTAATTTTACCTTGTTGAAAAATTACAATCACAGAATCTGGCAAGTTTGAAATTACTTCTTTACCTCATCTCCTTTATAGCCTTCAAAAATAGTCTCTTCTGGGCTTTTGCCCTGTTCACATTCTTGCTGCAGGCTAAGCTGCCTTTTAACTGATCCTTCCCTTGGTTGCCTTGCCTCTGAAGGTCATTCCACATCTGTCTCTCTCTGTCTCTGTCTCTCTGTCTCTGTCTGTCTGTCTCTCTCAATGTGTGTGTGTGAATTCCATCTTCAAGAAAGCCTGAAGTTTTCACTGATTATTTCTTATTTCTTTTTAGACCTTGGCTGTGCAACACCCTGATATCATTTCTTTAGATCATTTTCTCAGACTTCTGGGTCTGAAGGCCCTTGTCGTTCCAAGCAATCATGGCACCACTAGAAGGCAACAGAAATTGTGATGTTTGTGGAGCGTGTAATATATTAAAGTGGTATATGGATACCGGTGTGTGAGAGAGAGCACAACAGAGCTTCACATAGCTTTTTAGTATTAGAGATAAGTAAACAAATAATGCATACCGCATTTTATTTTGGGGCAGCATCGATCTTCTGGATTTAGCACAGAGATGGGCACGTATCCTTCCTCTTCACAAACATGGGTTGTTGGTGGGCAGCTCTGTGACTTACACTGTATGTTTTTAGTCAAAGGATCACATGTACACTCTTGACAGTTGCTCTTCCAGTTACTACCAGGCTGTCATAAAGAAAAGTCTGATTAACGAGGATGCAATGATAATTATAATTTTCTAACTTATCACTTGGACCATCAGTCTACTTAAGAAGGAGCAATTACTTGGCTTTAAACTTTTCATTATGTCAGATATGCCTGCTGAATTGTTCCTTAAAATTTGGAAGAGATTTTCTTCATGGTGATTTTATTTAATGGACAAGAAGGCATCTAAAATTACAAACCACAGGCAACTTATGATAAGTTAGTTATGCATCATTTCAAGAATTCTGTCTGATAAATATAAACTTAATACTAGTGGACATGAAATCGAGAATTTTAGTTAGCACTGGAGGTTAACTGATTTTTCTTTAATCCTGTTTTTTTCATATACAAATGAAGATGGTGAACATACCAATACTCCTTCCTCCTCATATTTTCCCCACAACAACAACTAGGTGAGTTGAGCTGAGAGAAAGTGACTAGTCTAAAATCACTCTGTTAGTTTTGCATGTCTAAGGTGGGACTAGAATTGACAGTCTCCTGATTTCTAGGCCAGAACCTTAACCACTACATCAAACTGGCTCCCTAAATTTGATATTTTAGCTAGGGTTTTTTACAAGATGCTTTCCAAGTATAGTCTGAATCTTTCTTTATTTTCATTTAGTTTAATCTTGGTCTTCTAAGAACCACTTTTGAGCATGTGTTTTTGATTCTGCCACTACTTCCACTGACAGTTCATCCCATTTTGTGATTCTAAGTGAAATGATCTCCCATCTTCAATCAAAAGTGACATTATGTCCCTTTCTAGTGATGCACCCTGGGTTCATAATGACACATAGCATTCTGTATGAACTACTTACCAGTTTTGGGGATCCATCTGGTCCCACACAACCTATTAAAAAAAGGTTAAAAATTCACAGAGATGTCCTTTGCTCAGATAATATAGCAACAGTCTCCTTCAACATGGAAGCATTCAGTTGCATTAAGAACACAACGAGCTTGGGATTCTGAACATTGTGTTGATAATGTTACCTAGTTTGGGTAATGAAACGTCTGCAAGAAAGCAGGCAAACTCAGAGAGCACCAAGGACCCCTCATTTCAACCCTGAGCTACAAATATTATCTTACTGAATTAAAAGCAGTTATGAAAAAAAAATATGGCCACAAGAGCTGGTGCACTTAATTTTCTTGGAAAAGCAAAGTTGAAAAAAGCCATCTTTCCTCCCAAGCCGTACAATTGTTCTTCCCAACTGCCAAATATAAAAGCGATTCTACCTATTATCAGTATGTTGTATGCTTCAGTAACCAGTGGGTCATCGCTATTCATAATGAAAAGAGAAACTCACCACATTCTGGAACACAGAGGCCAGTGTGAGAACTGAACAAGATCGAGCCCTCTGGGCAAACGCATCGTTCAGCAACATGGTCGTTCTGTTCATGCGTTAATCTGCAAGAAATGGAGAAAATTGTATGTAATTGAAATATTTTTTAGTATTATATATAAAACATTCCTGCTCACTTTTTCAGTAAGAAAATAGTGGCCAGACAGATTAAAAGGGTATGTTCCATTTTGTAATTAAATGCTTGAAAAGCACATCATGAAGAATGCCAAAATTAAAAAAAAATCCCATGTTTTAATTCTTCAAGCATAAAAGAAAATTGGCACTTTCAGGGCTAATTCTATGTCACTCCTTTTCCTGCTTCTAGCAGTCAAAGCAGCTGTTTGTCCAGCTAGAGCAGGGAAATGCTTTATTTTTTTTCAGAATGCCATTTCTGGGCGGAGTCTTTCTTGTCACAGTTCTTTACGTGAATGACTGTAGTTCTTCAGTTGATAATATGGTTGTTCAGGGAATCTGTCTTCCCCATTGATTTTGCTTGTCAGAAGATCACATGACCCCTGGACCCTGCAACCATCATAAATACGAGTCAGTTGCCAAGCATCCAAATTTTCATCCTGTGACCATGTGGGGACATTGCAATGGCCGTAAGTGTGAAAAACGGTCATAAGTCACTTTTTCAATGCTGTGGTAACTTTGAACGGTCACTAAATGAACTGTTGTAAGTTGAAGAGTACCTGTATAATTTCTGAAAAATTATCTCCACTAGCATCTAGTCTTTTGATGCAGGAATCTTTGGACATCTTCAAACTTCAAGGCCATGCATATTCCCTATGTACTTTGGATTAGCTTATATTTTTTCTGCTTTAATGATAGGAGGTCTGAATGTAGAAAGGACACTCAGAAATGGCCATTCTTGTTGCTTACTCTTCATTTAATAATTATTCAAAATTAGATATTTCAAAAATCCATTTTAGCATTTTAAATCTCCTCTCTCAAATATGAAAGTTAAGGCAGACTGAGTCTGAATCATGTTCTCAAGTAAAGCACATGGAGATGTCTTATTAAAGGACTTCCTTTCTAGAATACTAGAGTGCCTCTCACAAATAAAGTTGCAGCATATACAACCTTAGGACTTTTCTGAAATTCCCTAAAATAGTCCAATAGTTGTCAGGATTTCTGGTGAGCCTAAACAAAAGATGCAATTGCTTTAAGGTATAGAAATATTAGATTTCATAAAAGTATTTAAAAAGCAGGAGTTTTTTTTCCAGACTTAAGCAGAAATATGAAAAAAGCCGGGCTATGTTGGAATTGGGTGACATCTAAATTGAATAAATTAATGAATAATAAAAATAACTAAAAATAAAATTCCAGAACATAATTACATAGTACAGTGACAGATATGCAGTAGTGTAGAAGGAGAGCAAGATGTAATGTTATTGTATGAACTAAATGCAATGTTAATTCACATAAACTTTAAATTTGCTCATACCTCATTACCTAGATACAAATGTTTAAAATAACTTTTTTTTCCAATTAGTACATAAATTGTCATTATGCCACACTTGGGTCTAAATTCATAATATTCCATTAAATCACATTTCCTATTGAAAGAAATAAAAAATGTGCTTGTTAAAGGAATTAGTACACCATTATTCTTTTATTTTATTTTTTTTCTTACTCATTTTCACAGGTTCGTGGATGAATAGGAGCACAAGGAGCATACACCTTGTCTTTTGGGCAATGATAGGCTGTAAATGAGAGAATAAAATACATTATTAACAGGCAAAGGCTCCAATAAGGGGGAAAAAACCATATGGCACCTATAGCTACATAACCTCTTTCTCCAAAGATTTTGTAAAACAACAAAACCAGTAAAACATCTACAAGTGATTTCAAACTGTTTGGAAAATCAAGGGGAGGAAAGACACCTTTTAACTTTTCTTTCCTGTTATTTATCTTTCTTTCTCTATTTTTCCCTTGAAGAAAACAGTCAAATCCCCATCTTATTCCACTGAGAGTGCTTTCTGTTACGTTTTGAGGACTGAATCTTAAATATAAGTTAATTGCAAAAGAAAAAATAACATTATCGGTTACAGAAACAACATCTTTGGATTTGTTTCTGAGCTGTTTAAAACAGATCTTGAAAGAGTTATATTTAAGATACCTTCAGAAACTTTGTAGTTTTTAGGACTCCCCCCACCCCCCCCAATCTGTTATTCATTTCATTATTGTAAAAACATTTCTGTTGTGAAACAAAGGTCACAAATAAGAGTGCTAAAAATTTAGTGAATTCATAAGCAATTTCATCCAGTATTTGCTTTTTAAACTTTCCACTAATTAAAACTTAAGTCTTGTGGAACAGGCACTTTCTCTTTTGATGGTTAACCAACATAGTATATCTACTCAGACAACAAGATTCTAGAAAATATCACATCCTGTGGAATATGATCTACATGGGTACTGGCAGAGTTGATTTATATTATACAGTATAATATACAGAACTGAGGGTGTTTGCTATTGCTTGAATCTTATCACTGTTAATGGTTAAGTCACCAGGCTAGAAAGCAGGATACCATGAGTTCTAGTCCTGCCTTAGCTATAAAAGTTGGCTGTGTGACCTTGGGCCGGTCACTCTCTCTCAATTGTGAGCCCAATTCACCTCATAGACTTGTTGTTGTGGGAGGAGGAGGAAGGTGTGTTGAATATGTCCACGACCATGAATATTTGTAAAAATAATAAAGATGGGATATAAATAAAGGTTTGAAAATCATATTCTAGAATAGAGGTGGCAAATATGGCCGCTTTATGACTTGTGGAATTCAACTCCCAGAATTCTGGAAGTTGAAGTCCACAAATCATACAAGAGCCATAGTTCTCCACCCCTGTTCTAGAAGAACAGAAAGACTGATACGAGGGAGCAGATATATCTGAAGACTGGAATACAGTAAAAAATTAGCTAAAACTTATGTTCTAAGTGCAACTTCCAAGAATTGGAATCCACTTCTTTTCTTCCCAGTACTTTACACATTTCCTGCTACCTTGCATTCTGCTTTTCAATCCTTCAAAAACAATAATAAAGTCTGAAAAAAATTTGGGATACAAGATGCAGATAATGTTTGCCCATATTACTTTGTTGTTCAGTTTGTATTGGTCTTTTAACAGAAGCAGAAACACCTCATTCTCTACTTACGGCATTTCCCTTCAGTTTTGCTCCTCCAGTCAGCACAAGCTCCGTTAGCCGTACAAAGAGAGGCATACATGTCAATATAGATGCAATTCAAGGAATTATTGGAAGCCTGACATGTTTCACTGAGGCACTTGTCATAGAATTTTCTTGGAGACAGAACTTTATGGCAATCTGCAAAAATACTTTAAATCCAGGAGGTGAAATTAACATAATATCAATTAAACAAGCTTTTTTTTTCATGGCAAAGGTACAACTGAAAGAATAAGCCTTGTGGCAAGACATGATACTGAAGCATATAAAAACTCTGATTCTGCACTACTAGGTCATATTCCTAGACTACTATTCTATCTGATATATAAGAAATCTGAAGATTGTTCGACTATCTGGTAAATAATACAAAGCAATACCTAATTCTGTGAAAAATAATAATACTGCTACAGAAGGTATATTTATAGTTGGGGAGAACATTCATGGCCCAAGGACTGGTTGTGGACTGAGATAGCCTCCCATCTGAACTGCTGTTAGAACTGCTGCTTCTTAGCTCAATAATCAGATAATGGCCAGGTTATAAAAAACTGCTATTCTGCTGGTGAAGCTCCCACTCCTGTCATTGTGCCAGATAAATGACAGGCTGCTGAGAAGCAAGGGAAAGAGGAGAGAGAAAGGCTTGGTGAGTGAATAGAACTGGGGAATAGGAGTAGCTGGTAGACATCTATTTGATGGACTGATACAGGACAGATTGGAATATTCTTTATTGGCCAATAATCTTTATTCCTTGTGTGATTGGACACACAAGGAATTTGTCTTCAGTACATACATTCTCAGTGTACATACAAACAACAAAGTGATAAGTCATAGATACAATATCTATGGAGATTCTCAGTCATCCAGGTCATGGTTGTCCCAAAGGTGCTTTTTCAAGGGGCAACTGAACTTTCTTGTTTTTCTTTGAAGATGTTTCACTTCTCACCCAAGAAGCTTCTTGGAGGAGAAGTGAAACAT
>JANHFL010005727.1:70614-81555 GCA_032468155.1 Oxyrhabdium leporinum | reverse complement strand
GTGAGTGAGAGAGAGAGAGAGAGAGAGAGAGAGAGAGAGAGAGAGAGAGAGAGAGAGAGGCTTTCCTCTTTGCAACTCAATTAAAAGCATCCTCTTTCATTAAGCAGAAAAGCTGAGTGGTTAAAATAGGTTGCTTATGTTGTAATATATTTCAATCATTGTTATGGTTTACCTTAGAGCCCTGTTCAGGCAGGAAATGTGGGATGCAAGTGTTTTAAGCAGACAGATAAGCAATTATATTAGATCCCCATGCAACATTACTGCCTCTTAAAGCAGACATAATTTTTAAATATTATTTTTGTAAAGTAAAACATTTTTTTTTAAAAAAATCTACCATAGAAATGTAGCCTATGAGTGAATTTGACTGTAATTCCCATCATCTCCCACTCCGTAATACGAGCTAGGTTGATAGAGATGACTGTGTAACACATCTGTGGATTATTTTTAAAAAAATAGTAGCTAGAAAGAGAAACAGAAACTACATAAATACAAAAAGTATAACTCTTCCCCCGAGACTTGGTTGTTCATTGCCTATAAATCATAGGTTAGGAAATCCAGGGTCCAAAACTCCAGATGACCACTAGTTGGCAGAAAAAGACACAGAAACCTAATATCTTTGTCTTTGCTATCATCTGGTGGCTGTCTGACTATATGCAACCAGTCTGTTATTGTAACTAGACACCATCTCCTCCCACCATTTTTTCCCATCCCTCCCTCATCCTAAATAAAGCAGAAGAAGGTTTAAAATGACCAACTGTGTTCCTGCTAATGGAGATAAAGCAAAGGCAACTGTGCAAAGCATCATGAGCTTCTTAGAGAAAAGCCAGATAGAAAAGTGATGTGATGTTAATTTGCACACATCTCCTTTTAACATACATTCCCAAATGCTGGTTAGCAAAGTAGTGGGAAAACTCCCTTTTTTTCCTCTTTGTAATGGTTATGGAGCAGGAAAGTAAATGCAGGAGTACCTAGATAGCAAAAGCAAGTTTTTTTGACAGACAGAGGGAGAAGGAAGAGGATCTAAAGTACATTTTACCTAACCACTCTTCCCTTGTTTCTCTGTAGTAAAGTAGACATTTGGTGCCAACCATTAACATTCACTAGGGTCAAGCCAGGAAAAGAGTTTTAAATGTTTATGTTTAGCATGAGCCAATATCTGCAAGCCAATTTTTCCAACATGGTCTCAGACTGTTGTTTTGTGAGCACAAAAAGATATATGAAATAAATCACAATATCCTGTCTGAAAGTCGAGCTGGACAGCTCAGATCCTAACAACTATAAAAGGTAAAATTGTGCCCATCAAACAGATATTTTTTTTGCCTGTCTATTCAACTTGTATCCTTCCTGAAAAACTGTCATGAAAGTGACATGCCAGAAGGAGTGGTTGAAGTAAATGAAACTGTAAAAGTAAGTTGACAAATAGCGGACATCATCCTTACTTTGAACACAATGTTTGTGACTCATGCTGACATTAGTAAACTAGGCCATTACTATCCAATGCTTCATTTGGAGCAGACCAACCTGGACCAGGTTGTATTAGACTTAATTAGCCCTTAGCACTTTGTGATATACTTGATCTTGTTTCCCCGAACTCAGCAATAACTGAATACTAGGTTTTCTTGTCATAATTGCTACAGAACAGGAGGAAGGGCCCCTCAATGGACTCTATGCTAAATGAACTTGGTTCTACTGAAGTAATTAGGTTACTTGTATCTGGTAGGAGTTTCTTGGGTGTAATGAAGCTGAGTATCTTTTCTGCCCTACCATCAAAAGAAAAATAGAATTGCATTTTAGTCAGTAGGGTTAGTGAGTTCCACTTTCGTGAATATTGTTTTCTTTTCATATGAAAATGTATTGATCATGCATATGAAACACAAATGGCCTATTGGTTGTTGAATTAAATTCTGCCTTTATCTCTCTCAATCCTGCTCGCTCTAAAGGTCAACTAGAGTGGCAAGGCTGCCTTTTAGCTTTAAAAGCACATTTCCATTCAGGCACTGCAATACCAGCAGTCAAAAAGACATTACAAAGACTGAAAAACTAATACGTAGTAAATTAATTCAGCATGAGTAACACTTCAGAAATCTTTAGAATTGCATTAAAAAATATCCTGGTGAATGCAAAAGGGCATAAACAACTGTTTTCTAAAACAACTGATTCTTAAATGAGAACTATTCATGTATTCATTAAAGCGTTCAACCTTTGCTCCATCACTAACTTGTGAATTTACTTTCTGCTTGATGCTTTGGACCTTGTGGATAAGGGCTGCATGCGAGTTGTTGGTTTGCAAGGTTTCAGCACTAAAGCAGGAACCCTGAAACCAAAACTGGAAAGAATTGGGAATAATGAAGCCACAGTAAATAACACTGAGTCATATTTATTTAGGGTTGTGGCTTCTGGACAGCCTGTCAAAATTGGGTATCATGCAGAATCAGTGCTGAGATCATATGTGTAGAATAATAGGTCACAAATCTCAGAGGCTGCCACAAAGAAGAGAGAGTCAAGCTCTTCTCCAAAGTACCTGAGAACAGGACAAGAAGCAATGAATGGAAACTAATCCAAGAGAGAAACAGCCAGGGATGGGCTGCTGGGGGTTCGGGCGTACCCTTAGCTAAGATTTTGCAGGGATTGCCAAACTTCTGAATCCCACTCCTGGATGGCCCTGTCCACTCTGCCCTGCCCCTTCCACCCCTCCTAAGAGTCTCCACGCGGCCGATTGTGGATGCAGGTAAGTGCAGGGTGCGTGTGGAGGCTCAGGGAGGGAGAAAAATTGGATTTCTGGAAGTTCGGGAAGGCTGGAAGTGGGTCATTTCCAGCATCCCTAGAGCATACGGAGGCGACCAGCTGTTGGAGGGGAGGAGGCTATTGGGCCTCTCCTCACTGTGGCCAGATCCGACGCCTGCCCAGCCAAGCATGTTGAAGCCACCCGGGCTGTTGCAGCGGTGCATGGCTGTTTCTGCCACCATGCCAGTCAGCTGTTAGGAGTGGCTGCCGCCGCACCAGTCAGTTGGTATGAGGATCTGTCGGGCTTTGCTTCGCTGTGGCTGGATTCAATTCCGGCTAGTCCTCCCTAACCTCCCCAGGTATGGCAAGCCGGTCAGAGCTTGACAGCTGTTTTTGCCCTCCCAGAGGCTCCAGAAAAGTCTCTGGACCTTGGGGAAGGTGAAAACGCCCTCCCCCCCCGCATGGTGCAGGAGGTTGACTAGGTCATGCCCACCATGGCCACTCCCACCCAGCAACTGGTCAGCAAACCTGTTGCTGAGGTTTTTGAAGCACACCCCTGGGAGCAACCCAGAACTAAGGAGAAATTTCTTGACAATTAGAACAATTAGCCAGTGGAACAACTTGCTTCTAGAAGTTGAAAATGCTCCAACACTGGAAGTTTTAAAGAAGATATTGGACAAGCATTTGTCTGAAATGGTATAGGGTTTCCTGCCTAAGCAGAGGGTTGGACTAGAAGACCTCCAAGGTCCCTTACATCTCTATTCTATTCTATTCTATTCTATTCTATTCTATTCTATTCTATTCTATTCTATTCTATTCTATTCCATTCCATTCCATTCTACTCTACTCTATTCTATTCCATTCTATTCCATTCTATTCTATGTTCCATGTTTCAGTGGATCAGATCCTTCCCTGCTTCTTTCTCTAACAAGCCCAGGAAGTAGTTCGCCGAGAGAGCGATAGCAAAATTTTCCCTTTGCCTGAGGAATTACACTGATTGCAACCAGCCTTCAAAACATGACAGTTGGCCATCAGAGGCCTGAAGATTAGCATTGCAGACTCAACACTGCAAGGGCCGAGTTTTACCTCACCTCCAACCCCCTGTTCAATAAAGAAAGCCAATTTAAAACATCCTGACAGATGGGGTTGTCCAACTTCGGCTTGAACGTATCTTCCTTTAGTAATTGGTTCTACTGACAGATTATTTTTTTTTCCAAGGGTGTTGAAGGAACGTCATACAAAAGAAGGCCAAGACCTGTTCTCTATGACGCACGATGTAGGACATGGAAGAACGATTTTACTTCATAAGAAATCTTGTTTTCAGTTTGAATGGGAAGGGGGAAAACTTCTTAATAAATACTGTAGAAGAGGTTGAGAAACACTGGTCTGCAGTAACCACAAGTCCAAACGAATCTGGCAGCATCTTCTCCAGTGAACAAATGTTGTTAAAAGACATTAGCCACAACTCATTTCCTGAGATGCAACAAGTTTTAACAAAATGGAACAGGATGCTTTTTGGCGAGATTCATTAAATCAGAAAAAGGGCGGCTAAATGCTTCTGATCTTTCTTAAGAATAAGAACCGTTGGACCATGCTAACCATGATCCAGAAATTGTAAACATCTCTTCATTCGTTATGCCCCAGACGAATCTCGACACCTTTATGTCACAGATGCTGCAATCTGGATTGAGTCGTGCGGTGGCCTAGAGGTGCTAGCCGTCGCCTCACAATCAGGAGGCTGTGAGTTTGATCCTAGATAGAGGCAGATATTTCTCCCTCTGGGCACAGTTGAGAATATATCTGCTGAATATAACTCCTCATTGGTGACAGGAAGGGCATCCGGCCCGTAAACACTCAGCTCCATTCAGTTGCCCAGACTCAACCCCGCAGGGGATTATGGGGTCATTAAAAGAAGATGATGAAAGAAGATGCCGCTGCAATCTGGATTCTTGCACTGGCAAGTGTGTGTGTGTGTGTCTGTGTATGTGTGTATTAGAGAGACAGACAGACAGACAGACAGACAAACATACATGACCTCTCTTTTTAGCGTTGTTTAAAAAAAATGTCATTTGCAGTTTAACTTTAGGAATCTCTAGATGCTACAGGTAGTCCTTGAATTACAACAGTACATTTAGCGACTGTATTTATGGCAGTTTCATTGTCCCGGGTCATGTGATCCCCTTTTGCGACTTATTGGCAAGCAAAGTCAATGGGGAAGCCAGATTCACTTAACAACCGGGTTACTAACTTATCAACTGCTGTGATTCACTTAACAACTGTGGTAAGAAAGGTCATAAAATGGAAGGAAACTCACTTAACAAATGTTAGCAACAGATATTTTGGGGCTCGGTTGTGGTCATAATTTGAGGATAGCTGTACTTTAAAAAAAAAAAAAGAACCTCATTCAAGGAACGGCTGGCCGAAAATGCCAGCGAAAATGAAATGTTTTTTACCCGGCCACAAGAAACTCTTTTGGGAAGTTGCATAAACTGGAAAGCATCATGTGCCACATTTCCTAACGGAGCGTCCGAGTTCTTAATTTCAGGAAAAATCAACTCTTATCTATCTTGCTGTCTAAATGGATATTTCAGGAGGGAGGGGATGTGAGCAGAAATCACTCCTGCCACACTTACAAAGATCTGGTTTTCACAGACACTCTGCATACGACAGAGATGAAGGAATGCCAGTTGGATCTCCTGCATTTGTCCCACGTAACAAAAATAATTTGCAAAAAGCAGCTTTGCTTCGAGCAGCTTATATCCTGCAACAATAACCTTTCATATTAAACACCTGCCTATCCCAGGTCCTGGGGAAGAACTCAGTTAGATGGACAAAAATAGCAAATCTCTTCTAAACATCTGGCTGCCTGCAAACCAACCAAAATTCCTTAAACTTGCAACTTGTTGTAAACTCACAACAAACGACAGGGAGTCCTTGACTTACGACCACAATTGAGCCCCCAAATTTCTGTTGCTAAGTGAGACATTTGATCAGTGAGTTTTTCCCCATTTTACATACGACCTTTCTTGCCACAGTTTGTTAAGTGAATCGCTGCAGTTGTTAAGTTAGTAACACGGTTGTTAAGTTGCCCCCTTGACTTCGCTTGTCAGAAGGTCTCAAAAGGGGGATCACGTGACCCCGGGGGACACTGCGACCGTCATAAATGTGAGTCCGCCCTTGTGCATTTTAATTTTGATCAGGTGACCATAGGAGGATACTGCAGTGGTCCTAAGGGTGAAAATGGTCCCAAGTCACTTTTTTTTCAGTGCTGTTGTAACTTCGGACGGTCGCTGAAGGAACTGTTGTAAGTTGAGGACTGTCTGTAAAATGTTTTTAAAAATCAAAAAGCGATGATGAAGCGCTGCTCTTGTATCTCCCCTACTGTTGCCCACCGCTGAACCCAGTTGCCTTGCAACGTGTCCAAGACTCACCTACCACCACCAAGAATGGAATTGATTACTGGAAGGCTGACAGTGGCTGCCAAGTGCTCCTGACCGTCTCCTGAACCGAGATGTTTGAAAAGATTTTATGGGGGAAAAATAGGTTTTACAAGAAGTCTTTTGTATGCAGCGCACGCGAGGGATATTGGACACCAAATGAATCCTCATTGCGGTGATTCAGAAAATTACAAGGGGAAATAATGGCAGTCTGGAGGGAAAGGCATGATACTGCTGTCCAGATATGCCGTGTGATGTCTCCTTTGCTGCTAGAACTTATCCCTTCTATCCTTTGGTCCCAAAGGTGCTTTTTTCAAGAGGCAACTGGACTTTCTGGTTTTTCCTTTGAAGACGTTTCGTTTCTCATCCACGAAGCTTCTTCAGCTCGGACCAGAGGGTGGGGAATGGAAGGGTTTATTCTCCTTGCAGACAGCTGGGCATTTGCATCTTTTTAGAGAGTCGTTGAGGCCACCTGGAGGTTTTTCTGTGTCCTGAGGGTCACCTGAGTGGTGCAAATGGGTGTGGAGCCTTCTTGGAACTGCTGAAAGGACTGTGTTGTAGACTGAAGATAGTTGATATCGTATCCCTCCCCCTCTGTTGAGAGAGGGCTGTTCATTTTTGACATAGATGACCTCTCTTTGACCCCTCTTTCAAACCAGCGGTCCTCTCTGTCCAAAATGTGGACTTTGCTGTCTTCCAAAGAGTAGCCTTTGTCTTTGAAATGCAAATGGACTGCTGAATCTAGTCCCGACGGGCTTGTTCTCCTGTGTGGTGTCATGCGCTTGTGAAGGGGCTGTTTTGTTTCCCCAAATGTACAGATCTGCACATGGCTCGGTGCATTGTGCTGCATATAGCTCAGTTTACGTCTGAATGTTTTATCTTTGGGGTGGCCAAGCTTCTGTCTTAGTGTGTTCTCGTCTCTATCCTTCTATCCTTTTCTTTTTCTGTTTTGGAAGCTTTGTTTCAGCTGAATGACAAGGAGACAAGGAGAATTTCTTGGGTGCCAAAATCCGTTTTTTCAAAGGAATTTCCAATTCAAACACAACGAATTAGCAATGAGTAGCTAAAGCGGTCTGTATCACTACAAAGCAAGGGACCATCCAGTTTGGGAGCAAAGCACAATCCAGACAAATTTAGCAGTCTTCGCTCTCATGGCTTCCAATGAAAGAGATTTTAAAACCAAGGACATTTAACAACGTGCTGTAGTTGATGGGAGTTTTATTGATTGATTTCTATCCGCCTTTATTATTTGCGTAAACAATTGAAGGCGGAGAACATATCCAACGTATTTTCCTCTTCCACTTTTCCCTACAACAACAACTTTGTGAGGTGGGTTCGGCTGGAAGAGAGTGCCTGGTCCAAAATCACCCAGTCAGCTTGCATGACTAAAGCAGGACTGGTTGTTAAGTGAATCTGGCTTTCCCTCTTGACTTCAGTACAGTAGCATTTACGTCAAGCTCCTACTCAACCCGTCCTGCTGCAATGTGTGAAAAGCGGTCGTAAGTCCCATTCTCAGTGCCCTTGCAACTTGGAAAGGTCACTGAGCGAACTCTTTGTAAGTTGAGCATGACCTGTAAATTAGGTGAGTGAAACTGACTCGGAAAGACACGTAAAACTGACAGTCCGGTTTATATGTGGCTCACTGCTCAACAATGCAAGAACATTTAAAAAAACAGCTGCTCTCTGCTGTTGCCTGACTATTACGAAGGCAAATCTGGATTCTCTAAATGGGAAAGAAAACAAAAGAAAACAAAAAAAAAATCAAAGGAGGAGGAAAGAAAGGTAGAAATAATTCTTTCAGACAAACCTCCCAGGATTACTGACAATGTAAAAAGCGCTATATTATCTCAGAGTGGAACTGGTCGCAGAGAAAAAAACTCAACTAATTATATAATGCCTTTCAAAAGACCTTATTTTGGGTCTGTTATTCTTCCCAAGGATGCCACTATTTTTCTATTACTCCCTTCCTGCCAATTAAATTGACTTACGCCGTTACCCTCTCTGAAAGATAATAATTGGTGTAGCTTCTCACAATTAAAATGTTTTTCGTTTTCCTTTTTGCCACTGGCTTTCTGGCTGCAATTAATCTGAAGTTGGCAAACTTAACGTTCGTCTTTATAGGTACAAAAAAAAAAGAAGAAGAAGAAGTTTCTTTGAAGAAGTAATATCCAATGTTTGCCTCCAGGGTTGGAAAAGAAAATTCTGTATTAAATAAGCATCAATGACAGGCTGAGTGACAGTTATAAAAATACATCAGAAATTGAAATTTCCTCATACAGGAGCGTTAACATTCAGTACAGTAGTATTTATGTCAACCTCCTACTCAACCCATCCTGCGGATATTTTTCCCTTCCCAGACAATATAATTCAACCGGAACATTTTCGAAGTTTTATTTCAAAACATTTGAAGAAGCTTCTAGTTCAGGAAAACTGATACATGTATTATAACATCTGAAGTACTATGGAGTTTATGTGATAGCTACTTGCTACCAAATCATTAATCATATTTAATGACAGATCCACAGGACAGCTTTGAAAAATGTGTTCAGACGCTAAGATAAGCCAAGAGCTGAGCTGGACAATGTTCATTATACAGGTAGTCCTTGACTTACGACCATAATTGAGCCCAACATTTCTGTTGCTAACTGAGGCACTTGCTAAGTGGGTGACCTTGAAGCAGTGTCTCGGAGAGACACAGTACTTACTTTCATTTCCCCCTCTTGCCCTCCTCCCCTCCCAGGATCCATGGCAGCAAAGCACAAGCATAAACATAAGGTGGCAGCCAACAGCCCAAGTACAAATCTGCATTTTGTCTCAAACGCAGCCATAAACAAAGCAGAAACGTCCAACAAATTCCATTCGGAATGAAATTGCGTCGTTCTTGCACTCCTCAGGAGGGGCGGGAGGGGAAAGGCAGGGTTACATATGTGGCAGAGCCAAACGATAAATTGCACTGCAAGCAGTTCAATATTTCTCATGCACTTACCCGCACAGTATCCTACCAGATTGAGGTATTGCTCTCTCTTGCAGGGAGTTCTGCATCTTCCGTTGAGGAAAGAGATGTGGGGATGACAAGCTGTGCATTCATCATCCTCAGCCCCGCTGCACGTCTTGCAAGAAGGATGGCAGGCTGGGAGAGAAAGGAAGAGGAAGGAAAAAATGTCTGCTACGGAAACCAATTGATGAAAAGCAAAATTCCGACTTTGTAGACTCCAGAACATGGCTAAAAAGTGTATGCTTGGGTATTTGTCACAAATTTATTTTTTATTTTTATTTTTTTAAAAAGAAATAATTAACTGTGGAGATGTTTCCTTTAGCTCAAGGATCTCCAAACTTGGCAAATTTAAGACCTGTGAACTTCAACTCCCAGAATTCCTCATGCTGCCTGGGGAATTCTGGAAGTTGAAGTCCACAAACTTTTAAGGTTGCCGTTGCCAAGTTTGGAGACAGGGATTCAATCAAGATCGCGTGAGGTACTAATACCACTTATAAAGCCTTAGTAAAACCACACCTAGAATAATGCATCCAGTTTTGGTCACCACACTATAAAAAAAGATGTTGAAAAAGTGCAGAGGAGAGCAACCAGGATGATTAGGGGATTGGAGACTAAAACATATGATGGATGGTTGCAGGAACTGGGCATGGCTAGTCTAGTGAAAAGAAGGACCAGGGGAGACAGGATAGCAGTTTTCCAATACTTGAGGGGCTGCCACAGAGAGGAGGAGGGGGTCAAGCTATTTTCCAAGGCACCTGAAGGCCAGACAAGGAATAATGGATAGAAACTGATTGAGGAGAGATTCAACCTGGAAATAAGGAGAAACTTTCTGACAGTAAGAACAATCAACCAGTGGAACAGAAGTTGCCTTCAGAAGTTGTGGGAGCTTCATCACTGGAAGCTTTCAAAAAGAGATTGTACTACCATTGGTCAGGAATAGTGTAGGGTCTCCTGCTTGGTCAAAAATGGTGTAGGGTGTGCTTGGTGGGGGGCAGGTTGGACTAGAAGATCTACAAGGTCCCTTCCAACTCTGTTAATCTGAGATCTGCGTAGGCTAGCTTGGTCACTCAACAATGAGACACAGCAGCACTTTCTGGGTCTCATGAGAAAAATCCATTTTCCTTCTCCTGTCCTTACCACTTTCTATAGAGGGAAGATCGAGAGCATCCTGTCATATTAGAGAGCATCCTGTCTAATGTGGAGGCATTACTGCTTTGGACAGGAAGTCAGTGCAGAGAGTGGTGAGAACAGCAGAAAAGATTATTGGAAGTTCTCTCCCTTCTATCCAGGACATGGCATATAAGCAGTGCTTGAGCAGGGTAGGCAGTGTTATCTGGGATGCTACACATCCTCTTCATGACCTGTTTTCCTCGTTACTTTCTGGGAGCGGGCTTCGTGGTATCCGAAGCAGAACATCTAGATTCGGTCACAGATTTGTTCCATATAGCATCAACCTTGTGAACTCTCAAGTTTCCTCTTTCCACTATGTATTCAAAATGGACAAAATACTGTATATATACTGTGTGTGTGTAGGTAGTAGGCAGGTAGGTATGAGTGTAGGTATATATACCATATATATGTATGTATATAGCATGTGTATATGTGTGTTACGTATGTGTATGGGTAGATATATACTTTCTTTTGAGAGCAGGCAACAGAATTTTATTTTTAATGTGTGCCGGTGTGCTCACAGTAAAAAATGACAACAAAGGTTCTCTTCTCTTCTCTTCTCTTCTCTTCTCTTCTCTTCTCTTCTCTTCTCTTCTCTTCTCTTCTCTTCTCTTC
>JANHFL010005727.1:39349-53292 GCA_032468155.1 Oxyrhabdium leporinum | reverse complement strand
CCCCCAAGAATCTCCAGATTTTGCTGTTTTACAAAAGCTGTTTCAGCCACAGCAATCCCAAGGGTACTCTCAACTCACAAACAATTATATTACCTCATGTCAGGCCATCAGACATTATTTGCCTGCCTCTTGCTGATGCCTAAATACAACAGTAAGCAGCTTGTAGAATCACTTCTCCTATCCAATAAATAAGTAGGGAAAAACCCAGCCAGCCCAAAGTTACTGAAAGCTACTTTAGATTTTTTTTTATAATTGCATAAACTCTAAACCTTCAAAAACAATGCTCAGGAATTCCCAGATTGACTTCTGAATCCATTCCTCCTCTTCTTCTGATGTCTGCTTGAAGAATGAATCAGAAGCGTTTGGGACCAAGCCTACATGAGCACAGCATCTCTCTGTGATTCATGAATACAGCCCTTCTTTTTTCTTTTCTTTTTTCCAGATCGAGGGCTGCTTGGTGCTCTCGGAGCTTGGTTGTTTTCTTGCAGACGTTTCATCACCCAAACTAGGGGACATCGTCAGTGCCAGTAAGGAGTGGGGTTTGCTCTCAATTTGTTTTCTAGTGGCTTGCTCTGTCTGTGGTGGTGGGAGTGGTCTTAGGAGTTATTTGATTGACTTGTTTGGCAGTTCCTTCCTGGGATATTGTTTGCTCCTTGATTGTGGGCCTGATCTTAATCTTGGACTGCAAGAAAGCAATCGAGCTCAGAGGGCACCAAGGAGCTCTCATGTGCTACAAATATTCTCCTTTATTGTTGTTGTTGTTGTTTTCAGGTTCCCTGATCTCCTGAAAAGAGGTACTGCTCTTTTAAGGCACCAGTTGGCAACAGGTAATGTGATCCTTTAGGAAGAACCATTTTTCTTTCATGCTCCTGGGGAAGTATGAAAAAGAGGGGGAGGTTTTCAGGAATAAGAGAGCAGGGCTGTGCTTGGGCCTGCACAAGCTCTAAAGCCTGCTCTCACAGTTCTTTTTAGGACACGCACAGCCCTGTTGACTGACAGTGATGACCCAGTAAAAAAAAACAAACGTGCCTGGTGCATTAATTGTCTCTCCAAGAAGAAAAGAGCTTCACCTACTCTTTGTTTATCTTTGGTTTGTAGAGTACTGATGCCATTCATATTGAGACTTCCACTGTAATTATCAGTGATTCTTTACTGATTGCTCTATGAATCACAGCATTAACTGTCTTGGTCACTGCTTGGTCTAAAGAGAGTTCTCTCAAAAAGGCCCGTCTCCTGCTGAAAGAAGAGCTCTTGGTTTGTCTTCCAATATAGGTCCTTAAACCGCAAATTACAACTGCCAAAAAGTTGGCAGGGGCAGATTTAAGTGGCGCAAAGCTTTTAGAAGGATACATTTTCACACTTCTTCGGCAAGCGTAGGGACGATGAAGACAGCCAGGCTGACAATAGGAGCTGGCGCCGGATGGCATTCAGCATTCTCTTCCTGCTCTTATAGCAAGTTGGAGCTCTGTACAGTTAGTCCTCGGTTTACAGCTGTTCATTTAGTGGCCGTTCGAAATTAACACAGCGCTGAAAAAGTGACTTTGGAGCATTTTTCACACTTACAACCCCTGCAGCATCCCGATCATCATGTGATCAAAAATAAGATGCTTGGCAGCTGACTCATATTTATGATGGCTGCAGTGTCCCGTGTGTGTGTGTGTGTGTGTGTGTGTGTGTGTGTGTGTGTCAGGCAATTACCTTTTGCGACCTTCTGACAAGCAAAGTCAATGGGGAAGTCGGATTCACACGAACAACCATGCTACTAAGTTAACCACTGCAGTGATTCACTTAACAACTGTGGTAAGAAAGGTCATAAAACGGGGCAAAACCCACTTGACAACTGTCTCGCTTAGTAACAGAAAATTGGGGGTCGGTTGGGGTCCTAAATCGAGGACTACCTGTATCTGGACGGGCTTCTCTTAAGAGGCTGATAATAAAGTGTGATCCAATTCAGAATTTATCCTTTCCCTTGTGAGACACAACTGCGCTGTTTTCCACTCCCCCACCCCCTTTAAAATGCACCTGCTGCGATGCACAGCCATCACTGAAGGAATGGAGGCATTGTTTGTTTAGAACACAATTCACAGTGCTGTAATTTCATGAAACATGACCCTAGAAAAAGAACAGGATTGTGTGCCATTCCTTCTTGCCATTTTTATATATATATATATATATAGTCAGCGAATTACATGTACTCCTCTACTACCATGTAGCGTTGAAGTTTTAAGAATAAATTCACAGCTTCTCAGATTCTTCACTTTAAAATAGCCTTCAAACTGATTTCCTGCTACAACACCCCCCCCCCCGCAGCTCAGAGTGGAGGACTTGGTTTCCTAGCAACCCTGAAATCATCTTGTCAGAGATTAATCCTCTGTTGGCAATGATATTGCTGGGCTAAGGGATTATGTTTTCTTTGCTTTTCCTTTTATTTGGTTCCCCTATCACCAGCCATTGTGGCACTCAGAGGAGAGGGAGCAGCTGCCTCCCTGCTTGTAAGGTCTCTCTCTTCCCACCGGTCAGTGCAGCTGGAGGGAAAAAGAAAACAGAGAAAGGAAGAAAACGAAGAGAGAGCACCCGTAGCATAATTTCCCTAACTGCACATGAAAGGGGAGAGGAAATGCTCAAACAAGCTTGAGAGCTGGGAAGCGCCTCTGTAATGGTATGTGGGAATGACCTTGGGAGACCATCAAAGGGATGCTGCCTAGAGAATAGTCAGATAAGAGGGAACATAGCCCACAACTGGATAGTGGGTGGAACATGAGACTCAGGAGGGACCTTCCCTAAGTTATTGGCATGTAAAGAAGACAGCGAGAGAATTGTACTGTCTGATGTAGCTTTAAAATAAAGTAGAATTAGCTCACCTGGCCACGTGTTCTTTTTGGTCTACCTAGTAAGGATGACTTCTCTACAGATTAGCAACCTGAGAGAAAACTAAGGTAATATACAAGAATACCACCATGGGAGGTGTGTAGTCAGGGAGGAGCAAATAAGCCAGATATTCATGAAGCAAAACGCTAGCATAGTGGAGTCCCAGTTGAGTGAAAGGTTTGTCCAAATTTCCAGATGTGAAGCCCGCAGATGTGAAACAATGCCTGAATGGGCACATTATGGGCTACAGTTTACAGGTAGAGATTTGCTTGGCTGTGACATGTCTCTATACTCAAGTGAATCATGGCTGGGAGAGTTGGTTGCAATTATTCATGTCCATTATTTGTGCATAGCAGTCTTGTTCAGGGCTACCTTCAGCCTGAAAGGAATACATGCAATGGGATGTGGGAATGACCTTGGGAGAAGGGAAAGAGCCATAGTCAGATGAATTGTTGGGTCAGCGACAGCTTAGCTCAGAGAAAGAACATGCACATAGCAAATGTCTTAGAAGGGACCTTCCCTATTGAGCTGTAAAGATGACAAGGGAGAAACATGCTTCCAAACTTGCAAGATTATTTTAATGAAACTTTACCACAAAGATAGAGCTCGTACTTCCGTGTATGCTACCTGTCCGGACTATTTCGCAAATCTGACAATATGTAAGAGGAGATATAGAGGACCTGGGACTGTGCACAAGAACTTCACCCCTTCAGTTCTCATCCTTTGTCTTATATTAAGCGTCATAATGAGTCCTATTCAGGTGTGGGCTTCAAAAATTTCAGCAATGGGTTCTCTGCTCAGTTGCTGGGAGGGCATGGCCATTGTGGGAGTGGCCTAGTTGGTCTCCTGCACCACAGTGGGGGGAGGAGTGTTTTTGCCCTCCCTGGGCTCCAGAGGCTTTCCTCAAGCCTCCAGAAGGACGAAAACAGCCTCCCCGGGCTCTGGAGGCCCTCTGGAGGCCGGAAATGGGCTCATTTCCAGCCTTCCCAAACTTCCAGGAGGCCCATTTTTCACCTTCCCCGGGCTCCGGAGAATTTACTCAAGCTTCCAGGAGGGCAAAAACACTCTCCCTGGGCTCCAGAGGCCCTCTGGAGGCCAGAATAGGATCCGTTTCCAGACTTCCAGAAGTTCTGGGAGGCCCGTTTTTTGCCCTCCCCTAGCCTCCGCATGTACCCTGCACTTACCTGCATCCAAAACGGGCCATGTGGGGACTCCTGGGGCAGGGCAGGCTGGGCATGGCCAGCCAAAGGTGGGATTTATGGGTTCACCAAACCCGCTATAAGGTTAGCTACAGGTTCGCTCGAACCTGGGCGAACCCGTAGCAGCCCACCCCTGGTCCTATTCATGTTCAGTGAGAGGGAAGGTGAATTAGATTTTGCACTAGCAAGAGAGACGTTGGACCCAACATCCTGTATTGACATGCCTCTATTCCCCAGGCCTTTCACTGGTTCCTATCCTTATATAATCTATTCCTGCTGTTGCTGGTGAGCCCCTTTCTGAGTAGAGTACACAGTTCTGAAGGGTAGGTTTAATTCAACTAAGCTTCAGCTGAATCAACCTGTAGAAGATGAGAAAGATGGTGCCTGTAGGGAGGGAGCCGGTGAAATGGGCTGCAGTGAAGTGGCAGGAAGAAAGGAACAGATTCCAAGGTGGGGGATGAGACAAGAGACCGAAGAGCCTGAAGCTGGACAGAAGACAGAGGAAGAGAGTTAGGACAGCCACTGTCCAGAATCAAACAGGGTATATCTATTAGGATGGGAATAGTAAGGATTTAGCCTGGCAAGGTTCAGCACAGCTTTGCTTCTTTGCTGGACAATTTGGTGATTGCTGCGCGTTTCTATTTTCCTCTCTACTATCTCTTCCTTAAAAGGGGTAAACAAGATTATTTTTAAAAAAATGATTGTGGTGAAAATTTTGAAGCTATCTAGCCAAAACTTTGCATAATTTCTTCTAAAGGATATACTATCCCTGCTATTTCCATCTGTTTTGCCCCAAAATGAAGCCGCTGCTAGAATTTTGAAGCCTCCTTATTGGCTATGGAAAAATCTTGTTATTTTTCAATTAAATCTCAAGTCTCAAAGCAACTAAAATCAAATCACTGTAGTTTGTGAGTTATCCTTGAATTGCAAACTTAAAAATTGCAGTCTTTTTGAATCTTGGTTTGTATCAATTTAAGTCTGATTGTACAAGCTTGCTGTCTACTGAAAGACCGGGGCAACAATGTTAAATAGCAGAAGCTAGGAGACAGAAAACAGACAACACTTACTGATTAACACTTAATAATTGTCTTATTATTACTTTGCATCTTTGAAGCTAGCCTCCTACTCTTTCCAATGGAAAGGTCAGTTTCAACCACCACTTGATTGATGTTCATTGTATGTGAGACAAGGGGAGGTATTATCTTAAAAAGACGGGACAGACATTTGTTCAGAATGATACGAGGATTTCTGCACTGGCCAAGGGATTGAACTAGAAGACATACAAGGTCTGTTTTAACCCTATGATTACATGATCTTGAGTTCATCTCTGAAACTAGTTACTTCTCAGCACTGGTTCCTTGTACATCCAAGATGTGGTTGGTCTTCAATGAATATAGCAATAGTGCTTAGACTTATATACTGCTTCACAGTGCTTTACAGTCCTCTCTAAGCAGTTTACAGAGTCAGCCTCTTTCCCCCAACAATCTGGGTCCTCATTTTACTGACCTCGGAAGGATGGAAGGCTGAGTCAACCTTGAACTGATCAGGATTGAACCCCTGGAGCTTGCAGCGAGTTAGCCCATAATCCTGCATTCTAACCACCGTGCCACCACAGCTCTATATGTTCATAAATAATATGTCCATAAACAGAATTTATGACTTAATCCTGAACACTAAGAGTGTAATGTGGTATTAGGCCCCATCAAGACATTGTCTCCAAGCCATTATTTGATGACTTAATCTGGAATTGAATGGATCCAAGAAAGACCGGAAGCCCATAAGACATGTCTGGTGGTCAAGAAACTGTGCCGGACATATCAGTCACAGTTTGCAACAACTGGATCTATGTCATTATAACGGCATCAGGCTTTTTGCTTTATATTTTTCTTTAGATTGTTTTCCTCCCATTGGTTTTTTTTTCTTTCATTTTTCATTTATGGTTTGCTACTCTTCTCTGTCTCTGAAGTACTTTTGCTTTTTATCTGCTCCATGTAAGATATACAGTATTATCTCACTTTTCCTTTGTTTAAATACAGATCTTTTCTCTTATTTTAGCAAACAACCGAAATATATCCTTTAATATATTCTGTGATCTTCTGCATAACTAATTATTTTGTGCAAATGCTGATAGCCATCTTTTTTTTAAAAAAACAACAACAATAACAACCACCTATACATCAGTAGTTCTTACTGCCATCCATAATCCTCTCAAATATTTCTATTCCAGCTGGAGCAGAAATAGAAGTAGTAGTTTTTCTTCTTCAGATGAAAGCTTCACCGCTCAGTTATTTCAAAGTTACTTCTCCTTTGTTTGCCCACATTGAGAAAGGTTGAAAACAAACATGTTCAAAGGAAATTAAAGCTAGGGGGCCTTCGTATAGTACCCCACACAAGATCCAACACCAGTTAGGCATTTCCCCTGGTAAAGCCGACTGAGGAGAGAACATGCTGCTTTTTATGCAGTTATTGGAGTATCTCATTGCTCAGACTGTACCATTTTCAGGGGGGAGGGGAGGAACGCAGAATGGAAGTTTTTAAAATGAGATTAGATGCTTTGTAACTAGTACCCAGTTTAGTCTCTACAAATAGGATTGAGGGGGAAAAAAAATCCTGCTTGAAACTCTAATCCTAGTTTGTGCAGAAAATTGATAGACAACCTGGGTCGGGAGTCAGATTTAAACTCTGACTCCGATTCTGACAACGTTGTTCCAGCTGAGTCTGTGGATTAGCAGCCTCAGGGACCTTCAAGTAGAGGGAACTGAGCAATCACAGGCATCTCCTGACCCCATGGACCAATCAGATGATGAGGCATGACTTCGCCCCACCCCCACCCCCACTCCCAAGCCCTAGGTCTAGAGGCACGCAGTGGCAAGCAAAGCAGCTTCAGTCAATAAAGCTTCTCACTAGGCAAATGGTGAGGCTTGAGGAAATGCAACCAGCTGCCTGCAAGCAGATTTACTTACTAAACAAATGTATATGGCCACCTTACTAGCACACATTTGATCCCGGGGGGTTTTACAACATTAAAAAAAACAGCATAGCATTAAAAGCAGACCTTGCCCAAGGTAGCAACAACACAATTGGATCAACCATTTGGTTGATTCCATCTCCATTCAGGTTCCCCCAGGCTTGCTGACAAAACTATATCTTCAGGGCTGTTCAGAGTCGCTTCGCCTTCAGTCTTTGTTTGGAAACAACCATCTGGAATCCTAGTTTGCAATTCTTGTTCCTGTGTTTACTTACTCTTGAACCATTGACTGGCTGACTACCTGACTTGGCGCTCTGATTCCTGGAACGAATTTGGGCCCTTCTATTGCTGCTTAGACGTCCAATGGACTCATTCAGACACGTTTGCACTGGCTCTGATTTACAATCTTGTCTACTCTTATCTGCTTAACTCCATAGCAACTGTGTCTGCCTGTGTGGCCTGCAATCTGAGACCGAACAGTAAGGTTTCAAACTTAATCTCTTCTTTTCCTATTGTTTGGCTCAGATCCTCTTCCTGAAAACAACCAGTTCAGGCTAACTAAACTGAACATATTTGCTCTACATCATCTACAGTGAGTACAAATATAAAGAATTAATACATCTCGTCAGCAATTTTCTTATCTGACTGTATCTAACGTCATCGTTGCTAATCTGAATGTTCCTGAAAACATATACTGTTTCCACTTCTTTTTGTATTCTTGCTAAGCTTCTGAAAAACGTAACCTTCTTAGGTTAAGTGAGTTTCATGTCACTTTTTCCAATCCTTTCTAATTGTATAAGCTTTCTTTTTTAAGTGTCCTTATGTAAGATTCCTTGAGCAACTTTCATGTCATAAAACCATAGCAACACAATTGAAAAAGTAAACTAATCAGAAGATGAGAGGCATTTCTCTGAATTTTTTATAGTCATATTCCCTTCTTTTCTCCCATTTCTTCTCTTTTGCCTTTTCTCCATTCACCAAATGGGGAAGGAAAGAAAGAAAGTAAAGAAGTAAATCCCAACGCTAGAAGAAACGCTGATAAAGTTACCCATGGTCATCTCTTCTTCTGCGTTGATGCTGTCCTTGTCCTTTATTTTAGCTACCTGGTGGTTTTGTCCATCGGCAGCTAAATGGTGGAGTTATGAAGTTTCTTAGAGTATCCAAGCAGACAAAAAATTCCAGATCTCCCCCATTCCCACCCCTTTTTTGAGCTTTCTTACAATAGTTCATGGACATTTTATCCCCATAATTTTAATCTCTTTATTTACTTGCAGTTTAAAAAAAAATATTTCCATATTCCCATGTATAGGAATGTAATTTGTTATTCAAGACTCTTATGATTGGAGTGAATAAATTTAGGCCAAACCAGGCCTGCTTCAAAATGAGATCTCTAATTTTAAAGCAGACTTAGTTTGGCCCAGATAGGTCACTCCAATCATTGGGAGTCTTATATTATTAATTATAATGATACCATTGATCCCTGCTTCCCATATATACAAACAAACAAAAAATCATCAGCTTTTCTGTGAAAGGGACCCCCTCCCCCTTAATAATTAGGATCAGAATCTGACTATTGAGGAGAGCTTTGTTTGCCAAGTACTTATGATTATTATGTGTGTGTATGTCCCCCACCCCCAAACGTAGGAAGTTGCGTCAATGAACAAGTATTTATATGTGCAATATAGAAGTCCGTATTGGCAACTTTCTGTCAACACTTACGTGAGAACTGGCTTTCACTGAAGCCAAAATAATAATAGAATCTCTGCATAGAGAAGCCAAAGTACATCCAGCTGTATAAACAAAAACCTTCTTAGTACAAATTTTCTACCGTAGAACTAGATTTGCCCTAAAACGATTTCACAGATGCCAGATCATGGGTTCCTTGACTATTCAGTCATTTTTAAGCAAGACTAAAGAGTATCAGAAAACTGATTTAGCAGATGAAAAAAGGCAACAGATATTATTAATACGAGTTGAGCTGTGGTGGTGCGGTGGTTAGAATGCAGTACTGCAGGCTATTTTTTCTGACTGCTGATTGGCAGCAGTTTGGCAGTTTGATTCTGACCGGCTCAAGGTTGACTCAGCCTTCCATTCTTTCGAGGTCAATAAAATGAGGACCTAGATTGTTGCGGCAATATGCTGACTCTGTAAACCGCTTAGAGAGAGGGCTGTAAAACCCTATGAAGCGGTATATAAATCTAAAGTGCTGTTGCTATTGCTATTATGCAATATTAAATCTTCTAAGAAAAAAAGCATTTTCAACAAATGGAGAAATAAATTACACGGACAGTAAGTTGAGTTGCATGCTATTTTTATTAAATATACTTAGTATATCTGCCATTTCTGCCTCCAGAATCTTTTAGTTTCAATTACTGTATTATTTATGTTTGCCTGACACCGTATGTTTAATTGTTTAATTCCTTACTATTCCATTATATCTATTCTTTCCTTTTTTCTTGCATTTCAATTGCCTTTGATTATATTTCTGTCAAAAGTTCTTTCCAGAAGCTATATATGACCTGAATGTCTCCTGCATATGACACTTAATAAATGTTTTCTCAGTTGTGGAATGCCTGAAGCTGTTTTTTACATCTAAATTGTGTATTGGTGTCCTTTTGAACTGAGCTATAACTTGGATTGAGAAGCAGCCATTAGTTTGGCTCTGTTATGAAAGATATGAATGAAATAAGATCCATCTGACAGATACAGGTTGAGAACTGGCATATAACTTTTGATAAGGCTTATTTCTAAATTTATTGTCTTTTAATTTTATTATTTCTTAGCTTTGTTTTCTGTTATCTCATAAGGACGGCTTCTAATGATAAGCCAAACATTAAATGGGCAGGGCAACCAGATAAATCTGTACAAATTTTCTTTCATGCAGAAGTTTAATGTCCCGATTAAATTGCTGGTTTCCAGGCTACACTTTTCATGCAGATAAAAAGAGGAACTCCTTTTCAAGGTATGCCTGTAGATCATTTTCCCATTGCATTGTTCAATTGGTTTTTCATAACCCAAACACTCTATTTGAATTCTTAACTCTTTCACCTAGGGTGAAACATATTTTGTCTTTCTCTCAGTTATGTCCCAGTTATGAATAGTGGTTTATTCTAATGTAAAGTTCAGAGAGATTGATTGAGTTCTTTTGATTTTCATATGAATAATGAGAATTATATCTTATATTGTTCTCACTGTTTTTTTCTTTTGAAGATATAATTAAAGCATAATTGAATTGTTTTATATTTATTTAATATAAAGGGTTAAATCATACTATTGAAATAGTATGATTTAAATAGGTTTTCTTGTTTTTTAAGGACAGGTTGTTATCTAAAAAATGTCTTTTAAAAAAATGTTATAAACTACAGTATAACCCATGCAGAGCTATGAAACTCTTAAAGTTATTAAAGTCTGCCTATCCTTATTGTATAGAATTGGGATAAATTACTTGGAATAAAGTTATCTCAGTTGGCTAATCCTACTTAGTTATGTAAGTAAAGTGTGGTTTATTATGTCAATATTTTTGAATTTTGTAACTAACTTTTGTATCTTTTAAATACATATGCTGCGTTGGTTACATGTAAGACTCCTTGTGTTAACATGTTGTCATGTGATCTCCTGACAACAAAAGGGAACGTAGGGCATAAATAGAGGAAATATGGGTTTAGAGAAGTATGGACTCTCTGTCCCTTCCTTATCTATGACTCCACGGTCATTTTCTCCATCTTTCTTCTTAGTCCATACACGAACAGAAAACATGCTTTGGCCATTTCATATGACAGCTTGTGGCTAGTTACATAGTAGGCTTTGCCCATCACTACAACTTATTTCTTGTGACTAGACATCCTTTCTCATTTTACTTAAAAATAATAGTTTTATTTATTCATTCAATTTGCATATTACCCAATTCTCAACAACTCCCAATGATGAATAATTGCTCAGATCATGCTTCTGCTTTCAGGAACACTCTCAGAGTGTTCAACTTCCAAGCCCTTGCATACTTTGACAATGATTTGGAGAAGTGCTTTACAATTTATGCTAGTGCAGCACCTCCCAGATATTCATTTAAAGCGGCCACTTTTTTTCAGAGTTCTTCATGAACCTGGAAAAAGGTAACCCCACGTTAAGGAGACAGATTCACTTGAATAAATTAACTCTTTTAAGCAGCTGTTACTTTTCCTTTTCAAGCTCATGAAAAAGATATGAAAAAACACATGGTGGTTTTAATGAGTAGTAGAGAGCTACCATAGTTAAGCTTGGTTGAAATCCAAAGCACTGCTTCCAAATCTTTTTCATAGCAAGACTATTTCAAAAAATAAATAAATTTCTATGTCCAAAGTGAGACTAGAATTCATGATCTCCTGGTTTCTAGTCGGGTGCTTTAGCCATTACACCAGACACATTTTGATGTAGTAACCACTACAATTTGATATTAATTTTGGGACAGGTGGCTTGCCTTGTAGCCGCAGCCTGTGCTTTTCTCTAGATGGTTCTTTCATGGCTCTTAGTAGGGATTATTGAATTACTTTGATTTGGTTGTACTTCCTTTACAGTGTGGTAGCTGCTTGATGACTCACCTGATGGTACCAAACTCTGGCATGGACAGAAGGATGGAGAAGAACAAAGAATTCTTGAGCTATTCAGTGCCCTTTTCTGATGTACTTCTACAGAAAAAGAAAGTAGCACTGGGGTTTCACAGCACAAGGTGGCAGCATAAAATGTTGCTGTTGCTGTAGAGATGTAAGAAAAAGCAGAGCAAAGCAAATTTAAGCATGTCTGCAGAGCTTGCTGAAATTTATGGTTATCTTCTCCAGAGCATGAGTTTTTCCCCTCTTGTGACATTCAGTTATCAGCAGTGCCTCTTGGACCATAGCAGGCTGTCCAGAGAGAGCAATAGCGCTGTGACACTTGAAATGACTAAGAAATATATTGTTTCAAAGAATCCACACAATGTAAGCTCTTCCTTCCTCTTCCTTCCTCACCCTTCCTTATTTGTTCATTCCTTCCTTCTCACCCTTCTGGTTGTGCCAGCTCCTCTGCAAATGATAAGAGAATTAGTAATTTGCTCACTTAGAATGTAGATTAAGCTTTTGCTCAGAAAGAATTGCCCCTTGCTGTGTTAGACGTTAAAAACTTCTGTTGTGACCCCCTCCCCTTTTAGCCAGGTTATGCTGATAAGAGAAATGTTTTACGTCTGCGGCCCCCAACCTTTTGGGCACCAAGGACCAGTTCTGTGGAGAAAGGTTTTTCCACTGAGGACCGGAGGAGGTGTGGTTTTGCATGCTGCCTTGCATCCCTCAGATGGGAATTTGCTTGTTCAGTGGACAAGTTGCTGGCATCCTGAGAACTGATACCAGTCTACGGACTGGGCATTGGGGCCCCCTGTTTTATGTCAATTCTCCAATCTGACATGCTCATAATATGTAAGGAGGAATATAGATACTGTATCTGAGGGCGATCTTTCTTTCTGGACTTCATTTCTCAGGCAACATCCTAATATACACATCCAACATGCACCTCAGGTTCAAAGCCCGAGGCAGGAGCACCTCAATCTGCACATATCAAAGCCTGCTTGTCATTATATATCTCTCTACTGGTAGATGTCTAATGATATAAGTTACCTTCAACCATTGTATGTGATTGAATGAATAAGCTACATCCAGCAGTTGCCGATTGTGTTTATTCATGATCAGGCTCAGAAAATCAGGCCAAGAAAATTCTTCTAACAGCAGATTTCACATCTGAAGTTTATTCTCGGTGAAACACTGCTGACTATGGGTGTGTGTGTGTGTGTGTGTGTGTGTGTGTGTGTGTGAATAGTCCAATGGACTTTCCAGACTTTTGTGCTGCTTTTCTATACAGTTGTATTGTATTGGTTCTCTTGACTGCTCTCTGCAACTGCTTTGTGAGATTGCTATGCTTCATTAAAACCTGTAATGCTTCTCTGTTTCTAAGGCTACTATGGAAGAGGAGAAGAAATATTTGAATAATTGGACCTGAAAGATTAAGCTCCCACCCAACAGAGCAGCAAATAAAGAAATCTGAAGTAAATAGGGCGATCAGAATATGTGTGACTCACATTGTTATATATACAGTTACTGTATATATTTTTAATTTTTAAATATGATTTTTAAAATATATTATTCCCTGTAAATACTGTTTACTCCCAACTAGATTATGTGCTTTCCTCTGTAAGACCATAAAGTACTGCATACCAGCTGTACTTATTTATGTACAAGATGACCAGGCTGAGCCTGAGGGAGGAGTTAAATACGTCATCAGTCATGAGTCCTTGCATGCCCACAAGAGATTTAAGTCCAGCCCACCTTCAATTCCTTCCTTAACATCCACTTATTTCCCTTGGCCATTAATAGCTCAGATTCTTGTAGAGAGCTTAAGCTTGCAATAAGTCTTTATACTCATTTGGATTGCCTGAATCTCCTGGTTTCCCTGATGCTTGACATTAATGTCCTTTAAAAAATTACATTGCCACGCCACCCCATTTGGACAATTGTGACTTGAGTGATTTATAATTGTATCAATTGTAGCAGTTTATAATTAAGTGTCAATTGTACTTGATACAATTTGTTTTTGTTTTGCGGCATCATTGATATCTATATTTCAAAGCTAGGAAAGAACTCTGAGAAACATTTTTCCCAGGATATTTATTGAGAAAGTTTTAATTTTTTTTAGAGTATTCTGGAAGGAAGGAAAGAAAAGGAGTCCCTGTGGATTTTATTCCACTAGTTGTTACTAACCACAGTGGGCATCACTAAACATATCAAAAAGCTGGATATTTATCAGGGGTGGGCTGTTGGGGGTTTGCAGGGATTCTGGTGGACCCTTAGTGAAAATTCTGCATGGTTTGCCAAACTGCCAAATCCCACTCCTGGCTGGCCCCACCCACCCAC
>JANHFL010005727.1:0-22209 GCA_032468155.1 Oxyrhabdium leporinum | reverse complement strand
AGAGAGAGAGAGAGAGAGAGAGAGAGAGAGAGAGAGAGAGAGAGAGAGAGAGAGAGAGAGAGAGAGAGAGAGGTAGAGGTTCATCAGTTTTGTTTCTCTGATTCTAAGGCCTTGCCAAATGTAGCACGTCCATTGCATCTGCATCTGAGTTCTGAGCAGCTCAAGAAAAAAATTAAAAAAGGAATGCAAAGGGGATAGCAGGAGCCAGTGAGGATGCTCTTTCCTTTCTACCTTGAGTTGGCCCAAAGTCAAATAAAGGAACACACACTCTGTATTCTGCTCTAGCACTGCTTCGGATTGGCTGCAGCAAATTTCACAAGATCTCAACAAATATATAGGGAACCTCCAGCCCGATTTGTAATTTATTTCTTTTTTCCTCCCACTTCAATGAATCTGCAGCAAAGCCAGATTCCAGACTTTTCTGGTAAGAAATAAATTGCCCTCTTTTCTCTCATGGTTGATGACCGTTAATGTATCTGGCCTAAAATAATGTAATGTAATGTAATAAATAATCCTTTGAAAAGCCTACACTATTATCAGTCCATTAAAATAAATAAACAGGATGATGACATTTTCTTTGCTAATTCAGTTTGCCTTTCCAAGCTCATTTGGATATATAATTTATTTACTAATGAAAGCAATGTTGGCAAGCTGTTTTTGGCACCTAAAAATATATTGCTATATTAAGGTTGTAAATATGATTTATGGAATTGACCGTTATTTCAATTTCAGCAGTATTCTGCTAGAACCTAGCTATTTCCTGCTTTCATAAAAGTTAATGCAATGGGACTGCTGATTATAAGCCAGCTCCCCCTTCTTCCTAATTAGCAGTGTGTGCTCTTTTGACATTGTTTTGGCACAAAAAAAAGAGAGCAGCCAAATTATAAGGCACTACTCCAAGAAGAATCTGCATGTCCTATTACTGTTTTAATTGGATCTCAGGAGCTGACGTTTTAGTGATATATACATCCACAAAATCTTCATGGAATCCTACCTTATGTACAGACAATGGTGTTTAAATATATTGCTTACGTTGGCTGGTGATAATTTCTGGAACAGGGATATGTTGGGTCATTATTAAATTAAAACTGTAAACGTGATGTTGAAATGCAATTACCATCAATTGTTAAGGCTGATTGTTTTTACACACAGAGAAGTTAAAAACCCGAGTAGAATATGTTGTGTTATGCATGAGTAAGTGGAGGAGTTGTGAAGAAGAAAATCAGGTGAACTACACTTTTTTTCTTTGCTCATTCTCTCCTTTTGTACTTGGGAATATCCAACTCAGAGAAATATTTTTGCCACTGGACCTGTTGGTGGGTTAGGACAGCAATAGGTGTGAGTTTGGCTCAATTTGCTGCTTCAAATAGGGTCACATTACATTTTGAAATGGAAAGCACTGACTACAGAAGAGTGGGCTAAAAGAAGCTTTATTTATATGTCAATAAAACATGACACAATATGCATTTTAAAGTGTGCTTTAAAATGCATATTGGGGGATTATTCGACATTGGATTAGAAGTATGCTAAAAGAGGGAAATGCAATAAAATAGAATGCACTTCTATCTATGTTATTGGGAGGACAATTTAAAATTTTCAAAAAAAATATTAAAATTAAACTCATAATATAGTCAAGGGGAAATCTCGACAAATTTTTCAGAAATGTATTTACAAGTAACCTTAAACTCTGGAGTAAAGCAGACATTTTGCTATGTAGTCTTGGCAAAGACTATATTGAGCCAAGCTTCTTGTGCTGAAATTAAAATCAATAAAAAAGACTTCTCCTTGTGCTGGCAAGAACACTAACTTTAATGTAAATGACTATTATTGTTGAACACTTTACTTCAAAGAAGTGAAGAGAAAATCTAGAATGAGGTAAATACCAAAAGAGGCAGAACAGGGGAAGGAGATTTAGAAAATTATAAACCTACTAGTTTGACATGTGAATGAAAGTAAGATGTTCCTAAGGGGCAAATGAAAGAGTTAGCATATATAACATTATGTTGTGGTAGATATTAATCAGCGTAAGGGCACTGAGGTTAATGAGCAGAATATCTAATTATTCATTATTTTAATAACTTACTTTTCAAATATAAGAGTGGATTCAGTGTTCTCTACAGCTGCATATCATGCAGTGATTCCTAGATTAAGAGATCAGTATAAATGGCATAACAAAATATCTTCTTGTGGACCACAAAATCCCTTTCTTTGAAAAATATACTTTTGGATATTTGATGATTCCTGAAGTGAAACAAACAGAAGATATTTCTCTGTGGGCCATCAAAATATATATGTGGTGAACCATTAAACTACTGCTGTAGGTTATAAAAAAAATGACTTAGAGGTCCATAAGCTTGACAATCCTATGTACAGGTGTTCCTAAGACTGGGTAGACCAAATTTATGTCTACCTGGGCCAACACACTGAAAGTTTTTGGACCATTTCTTTCTGTCAGCACATGCCACCTTATAATTAGGATTTTTCTTGTAAGGAGAAGATGAAGCTGCCTTAAGCTTCTGGAGAAATCATACTGTATCAAACTAACAAAAACAGTGAAATGAAGATTTTGGTCATTTAATTTTTAAAAACTTTAAAAGAACTAGTTTCTGTTCTAGTTTTCATGGTCTTTGGCCACAGTTGGCTCTTTTAGCCTATATTTGGATGATTCACCTTGCTTAGATTAGTTATTCCTCTCTTTTCTACCCTTGTTGTTTTTATGGTTGCGATTTTGCTATTTTGTATAGCAACTATTCTGATTGTTCAAGATAGAGCGATAATGATCATGCTCAACTTAAAACACTTAATCTTCCTGAAAATGTGTTCTGTGTTCTGTGACAGAGAAGGTGAAAACTGGAGCACATATTGTTAGTAAGGATGACTTTTCTTTTGCTTTCTCTCCTGATTGCATCGCAAGCTTTTTAACAAACTCATTCCAATCAAGGCAGTTTTCAGAAGGTGAACTTTCATAAAGCAAATTTGGGGGCTAATTATCGGAGCCATGAAAGTATTTAATTCACTGAGCATAAGAGACATGGTGTGGACCGTACTGTATATTTCAGGACTATGAAAATCCTTTTGAAAAAGGTGCTTCAGGGCACATAGGAGGATATGCAAAGTTTGTCTCTTTGATATGTTAAATTAATGGCATCTTTCTTCAGGTTCATGCAGCTTCTCTGGAAGTTACCTCTGGCTATCTTTGTGGGTGCATGGACAACCATTTTGCCTAGCCCTAGCACAAGTGGAATCAGCCAGAAGCAGCCACGCAAGAATGGAAAAAAAAGATGTGCCTGCTTTAACAATTTCAAATTAAACTTTTTGTATGCATTGCCATACGCTGCTTTCACAGGATTTCTCAGCAGTAATATGCATCGTATCAAAAAATAAGAGGAATTACTAAGAGAATTCAGTTCAATATAAGGTAGCAGCAGAAAGTAAAAAATAAATAAATAAATGTTGGGGTTCTTATTAGCATTCTGTCATTTATTTTCAACAGAAGAATTATCTTGGTCAGCAATGCAGATTCTCATGACTTCTCTATGTCTTTTCTGCATAATGTGATCATGAAATTACATTTTATCCGTCCAACATAACAAATTGTAAGCATGTTTTACTTGATTTGACTTATGTGAGCAAAATGGAAGAAAGAAATGTCTTTTCCCTGCTTATGCTTAAAATTCCTATCATGCCATTAAAGTTGTGAAAACTGACTTCGGAGAAAGACTGGTTGAATTTAATAGGGCTTATTTCTGAGTACCCATAAGTAAGCCTGTTTACCCAGGGCACATTGAAGAAAGTTCTTCAAATTGAAATTGGAGCTAGCAGTAAGTCTCACTGTACTTAATAGGGCTTACTTCCAAATAGACAAGCATAACATTAAACTATACAATTACCACTTAAAATTGTGTCTATACAAGAAAAGAAAGAACCATATACTTTTGGCTGAGAAAAGGAAAAGGAAAAACTGGAGTAAAGATTTTAGCCATGTCCTTTGTGAAATTGGTTTTGAGAAATGGTACACAATTTGAGGTATGTAAAATGAAATTAGTGGAACTTTTTGGAAACAAATCTTTGCTGAGGATGTGCAACTTAAGTAGAGGTTTACAATGGCAGGGTTTATGAAAAAGACATCAGTTAATTTACAGTTACTACTAGATATAATGGATAGAAACTGTAAAATAACTGATGCCTTTTTGATAAACCCTACCATTCTAACACGCTACTTAAGTTATAAAAAGTTCCACTAATTTCATTCATCCTGGAGATAGAATGGACTCTGCAGTATTAGTATTTTTAGATGCAGGGGAAAAAAAACCTTTTTGATTTGGTTTGGATTACATTTTTTTAAAAGAAGTGATGATTAAATAAGGTTTCCCACAGGACTTTGTCATCTATATTTGATTTGATTGGTTATCTGCAACCTTGTGCCAAAGTAATAACCAACTGAATGAATTTAAACTTTTTTCACTTGCAATGTGATATGTGGAAGGGCTGTCCGTTGTCTCTCTTTTGCTAATTAATTTGATTTTTGAACCTTTGGCCTCTATGGTAAGGCAATCTTTAGATATTCAGGGTATTGCAGGGTATTCTTGCATGTTGATGATATTTTGGGAATTTTAGATCAGTACTCAACTCCTTTACCTAATTTTATAAAGTTGTGCAGTATTTTGGAAAGTATCCTGGTTATAAGGTAAATTGAGATAAATCTTATTTGCTTCCTTAGGGCCCTAATAGATATATTCTGTCTATTAGTTTGGAAAAAAAAAGGAGTCTTTTTCACCTATATGATATGGTCATCTGGTCATTTGCCATCTTTCTGTATATTAGTATTACTAATATATAGATGTAGTATATTACTAATATATTATGCATATTAGTAAATTTATGCAAAAATCTTTAAATATTAAAGGAGTTAATTAATGTTGAATTATATACCAGAGCTTTGGAATTTGACTATTTATCAGGAATCGTAGTTGTATCAAACATAGAGGAGGGGCAGCAAAATAATTATAATTAAGAAATTAGAAAAGTGATATCATTCCAGATGTTGAGGAATTGTTGCCAGAAATGTGATCTGTTTTAGAGAAAACAATATTTTCTAGTGATTAAAGGATTCAGCAATATGTTTTACTATGGCAGAGATTCTGCGATATCTTACAGTAATATCTATGTAGTATTGTTAATATTACAGCAGAGACAACTGATAAGTATAAAATATAAGATAGATTTTCCTTTCCTTCTTAGTTTGTATTTTTAGTTCATCCTTTTAGGGTTTTTTTAAGTTTTATGAATAATATATTATTATTGTAACAAAAAGAATGGCAAGTACAGATAAATAGCAATAGCACTTAGACTTATATACCCCTTCACAGAGCTTTACAGGACTCTCTAAGTGCTTTACAAAGTCAGCAACAATCTAAGTCCTCATTTTACTGACCTCGGAAGGATGGAAGGCTGAGTCAACCTTGAGCTGTTGAGAATCGAACAGCTGACAATCAGCAGAATTAGCCTGCAACACTGCATTCTAACCACTACGCCACTACAGCTCTTAAAGGTGACAGAGTGTCATCAAGTAATATTTTAAAGCAATAAAGCAGTCTTCCATTGGGACTGCTATATGTTTGTTTTACATGCATGCTTCGTTGATCAATATGTTAGAGGAACATATGAGGAAAATAAAAATAAGCTATCCTTATAGAATAACATACTAATATGGCTATTGCAAATAAATAGAATAGAATTGTTTATTGGCCAAGTGTGATTAGACAGACAAGGAATTTGTTTCTGGTGCATAAGCTCTCAATATATATACAACAATAGTGATAAGCAACAAAGTTAAATACCAGAGAAGCTTAATATATAATTAAAGCACATTAAATGGAATGTGATTACTGATGTAAGAGAAAACTTATTTATCAGTTGGATGTATATAACCAATCAAATGACTCCAGACTTTGTTGATAAAGAAAGAAAGCTGATCCAAGTGAACATCAGAACAAATGTATAGTTTGCCATCTTCTTTAGTGGGTTCAACTGTCTAACCAAAAAGGTAGAGGCCACAGACTATTCTCTTCCTTATACCTTCACTGATGATCATCTAAACAAGACTAGTGTGGCATAATTTAACATTTCCAAGTTCTACAGATTTGTACGAAGATAGCTTTCATTTCACACCAATGTCTCAAACTTTTCAATCAAATCTTGAATGTAAAGACCAATAACCTGGAATCATCTATAAATTTAACCTACAGCCTAAATCTAAAACCTACAGCCGGGTTAGTCAATTCCATTTCCTTAAAAATGTGGATCCCAAACGATTCTTACTCACCCCAACATTTTTTCTTATTTAGTAATTATTGATTGGAAGGATGGAAAGGTTAAAAAAAAAAGTGTAATTCATTTTTGACAAGAACGTATCAAAATGTGAACATTAATCTAGAAACAAAATATACATTAAGTTATTTCTTTATTTAAAACTTTTTCACACTGTTTCCCATTAAAAGAAATCTTGAGGTAGTTTACAATGAGAGATGATGATGATTGATGATAGGGAACAAGGCCAAACAGACAAATTCATTCATCATGACAAAAGGCTTTGAATGCTTAGCTCTTGAACTGCTGAATTTCAAACATAATCTAATTAACCATATTTATGACACTGAGTTGGCATTGCCACTTATTTTTTTCTACTGGATCTTTTAACAGCTGCAATGCAAAATGGCATATTCTTCTCAATTCTGGAAGCAGTGGTACCTACGAAATCTGGCTTATTCTATATCAAAATGTGCGCTTTTTTTAAACTTAGTCATATTTCCATTTTTTTTCGCAAACAATATGAACATAACTTTGTCTTCTTTTTCAAATAATATAGAAGAAAGCAAAACTGCCTCCATCCATAGCTGGAACAACTTTTTAAACAGAGACAAAAAGCAAAGAGAAAAGAGAATCAGATTCAACAACTACTTACAATTTTGGCATAGGAGACCTGCCCATCCTTCTGAGCACTGGCAAACATTAGGCCCTATGCATTCACCTCCATTTGTGCAGCTGGGTAGACACACAGCTGAAAAAAAAAATAAAGGTGGAGAGAGGAAATAAGAAGATCTTTATGATGGCCCATGAGTTTTAAGTCACTTTAGTGAGTGACATGTCGTCTTAGCTTCCTACAATTATTTTCAAAATAGCTTGATCTCAAAAGAGCTTAATGAGCATTCTTCATCAGGCAATTAGCATTCTGAAATGTCCATGATTAGCAAGTTCCCCCCTTAATCTCTGCTACTCTGACTTCTAGTTTCATCATGGATTTGCTCCAAAGGCAGATTCCCTACTCATTAAATTTTCATTTTCTATTAAGTCTGAAATCCTTAATTGATTGAGTGATTAACAGAGTAACCCATTAATTTCAGACTGAACACGAGGATATTAAATGGTGCTTTAATCAGATCAATGCCCTTTGTAGGACGCTGAGAGGCAGAGTTGTTGCAAAGTAGCCTTGTTTACCATATAAACAATCTTTTAGGCAAGGACAGTCGCTTAAGATTTTTTTTTTTTTTAAAAAAACATCATTTGCATATGATGTTCTCCTTCCCTGACTGAGAGATCATCAAAAATTCATTATGAAACCAGCTGCCCAAAGCTTAAAGGACTGAGGAGAAGACAAAAGCAAGCAAACAAAAACAGGTCTCAAAACTTAGAAATGTTCATATTCAAACAGGTTGGGTATCTTTCTTTGTTTATTTATTATTTAATAAACCAATCTATTAACTGACCACAGCAAAGTAAGCAATTCTGGCTGGAGCACAAGAGAACTAAACACAGTTAATAAATGAAAAACTGTAGAAACCAAGCTAAAACAAAGAATAATAGACAAAGGGAAGTTAAAAATAGCAGAGTTATCTCACTAGTTCACTCATTTCCTGGAGTCCCCAGGCCTACAGGAATAACCAAGTTTAAAAGTTGCCTAAAAGACTGACAGTTTTTGCCAGACAGAAATGAAGGACTGTTATTGTTACACTGGGAAGCCTAAAATGTTGTATTGATTTGAATGACCAAAACGTAACCCTGTTCAAAGTCCCAAAACAGCCAAACCAAATAATTAGCTTTAAAGCAGATTACCATTCATGCTGGTGCACTTGAAGGATCAACAAATAGCATATTTGAATCAGAAGGGATTGAGACTCACGTATACTACAATGCTTTCCTTTCCAGCCAAAGGGGCAGTCACAAACATTGGGCCTGGTGCATCTCCCACCATGCATACACATTGGATTGCAGATACCTGCAGCATCACAGAATTAAAGAGAAGTGTCAGGTGAAGAATAGTCAAAACTTTTTTCTTTCTTTTCCCCCCTAAAGTAGAGTGCGTTTGTGTGTTTGTGTAGCTTCATAATGGCAGAGCTTCGCATAATTCAAAACAAAATGTAATTTGAGTGTGAAGAGCAGTCTTAAAATTTGGGGATTTGCAAGCTTTAGTAAATCCTTCTAGAATCTGCTGAGGTCCACTGTGTACAAGAGACATTTCAAGGAGTCTTCAATAAGAGCTGCCTTGCCAAAGGAATGAGAGAAACATTAATTACAACAATTCTTGAATAAGTAAACAGGAAATCTTTGGTGACAGCTCCAAGGCAAGCCAATACCACTGACTACTAACGATTGCCAAATTCTTGTTAAGACCATTCCCCTCCTGATTAGAAAACATATTCTCAAGCATTCATCTGGATCAGCTAGGGGTGATGGAGAATTGATTAGTTTCACACCATTCAAGAAAGCTTTTGCATTTTATCCATCACGAATAACTGACAAGATAAGGATAGAATTGCCAGAAGGGTATTTATTTTATTTTATTTTTTAGATAAAAAAAAAACAGATTTAACATCACTTTTTAACGTTTATTTAAAAGTTCTTCTTTGGACAATGAGATGAATGCAGCTTCTAGTATCTGGGGATTTGATGAGATGACCACAGCCAGATATATCTACTTTCACTAAATTGATGTGCCGGGAATTAACTTCTAAAAGGATAAACTGGAAACTGACGGCTGATAATAAATTAACAACTTGATTGCGTCCACATTTACATAGAAGGTGGCTTTACAGATTTAAAAAATACTAGGTCTAATATGAAGTAGATGTAAACAAGCAAGCACACTATTAAATGTCAGCAATAAAGTGCAGATAACCCTAACCATTGATTGCCATCTAGTGATCACTTCGATTTATACAGCCCAGATATGGCAGGTCTGTTTAAAAATCCATGCATAGCATTATAACATTATAACCCTACAACACCATCCTACTTATAAGATTGTAGCATCTGCCTCAAATAGCAAGTAATCTGAGAATCTGGAAGACAGTAGTCAGCTAGATAAGTCATCAGAAAGTCTAATGAAGTTCACATAAATTTCATATATAGAATTCAAACGTATTTTTAAAAAATCATTCACACATCTGACTAGCCAGTAAACTTTTAAAGCTTTCAACTATTTTTTTTAAAATAACTGTTGTTCGTTATTGACCTCAGTTGGGTTCTAACATAAATCTATGGTTTACATGTAGAAGATGGTACAGTGCAGGGCTGCCAAACTTGCATTGTCATGGTGTCATCACGTGACGTATCATGACATTTTCCCCCTTTGCTAAACTGGGCGTGGCCAGCACGTGATGCATCCAGCCCCTGGGCCGCGAGTTTGACAGCCCTGGTATAGTGAGTTAATGCTGGAGAACTGGCTATAAACTATGAACTTGGCCAATGATTAGAATCAACCAAGACCAATTACTGATGTTCACATGCTTCACTTTCGATTACCGTTGTATCAATTTCTTTTGAAACTGAAAATCAGAAAACAACTTGAACTAGATTTTTCCATATTCTACTTATAAAAGACATGGGGAGAGAGCAAGGGCAAATGAGGCAAGCTTTGGACATGATTCATTCGCCAACTCTGCAGTGCTAACATTTTTTAATGGAGAAGAGTTCCCCTGTCTTTTCCTAATAAGAGCAACATTCAAGGTCCTTCCTCTGGGGAAAAGTTCATGCTTTTCAAATTCAGTTCTCCAATTTCTAGCTGTCTAATATAAATAAAAATCAAACTAAACTCACACTGGCTTTTGGAATGGATGAGATAATTATTCTTTATTAAAATGTGCATGGGACTATCGAACTCATGAGCTGCAAGTTAATTCTGAAATTTCCCTTGACTTCATTGTAATACACATTCTGCATTGTCCACTGCTCATTATATAGTGTTTTAATGGTCTCCTATTAACTATTCCTTTCATTTACATGTAATTTGCCTTTCATTGCAACTGCCATCACTGCAACAATTAGTTGTATAATAACACAGAAAACAGAGCTCTGTTGTTTTTTTAAAAAAAAAATCCATCCAAAATAAGTGACCTATAAGAAAAAATAACTATAATAAATGTTCCTAAGAGAAGTATCATTTATTAAGCTAAAGAGATACTGACAATTATATTTTTCATGAAATATTTTAAAATGTTTACTTCTACTTAAAATCAAAAGTATTAAGAATCATTAATATTTACTGGTGCATTGCTGCAACGGCTGGAGAAAATATTCACTATTTATTGATTTCAGGGTCTCAGCTGAATTAGCTCTTTGGATAACGTTTTCTTAAACTTCCTAAATATTCCCCATCTTTTTTCCCCATGTTTTTCCTGTTAGCTGTTACTGTAGTCTCTTTTCTCCAATTTCTTTGGAGCACTATTTGATTCTGCAAATGGTGACGTGAGTAATCACAGCCATTTGGCAAATACAATGAAATAGTAATGGTCTATGTTTATGAAATGATATTACTAATGCAGAGATATTTGCTAACTGGGCACTAATCAATCCCAATCATAATTCACACAGAACAGAGAAAGATAGGTCAGAGTTGACCAAATAGGTAGAAACTCAACATCATCAGTTGGAGTGTCCAAGGACAGCCAATTCTGTGTGTCTCTACGCATGACTGCTGCAAGCACTATCACAACCTCAAATACTTCCCCTTGCAGCTGGTGAAGGCACATCTTGAGTTAAGCAGCCAGCCTCTGTTGTCTCTTCTATTAACTCTGGAGCCAGGTTATTTCACTGAAGTTGCACTAATAGGCCCAGAAGCACTACAGTTCCTTGGGTAGAGTGCAGGGCCACTATCAGCCAACCCCATATATTCATTCATTCATTCATTCATTCATTCATCCATCCATTCATTTATTCAATTTCTATAGCTACCCATCTCACTCCTCTTGACTCCCATCTGACTATGCTTGTTGGTAAACCTGGCTGATTCAACCCCAGATGTTATGCTTAATGTTGTATGACATTAGACCCATTATGCTTATGAGATTGCATCACCTTTGTTTTCAGTGCCTTGATTTTTCTTACTGAAGTGGTGCATTTCATCACATGCAGCAGTACTGATCTAAACATCCTAAGCTTGATGTTCCTTTTCCTATCACACACACATTTCCATTTGGGCCAGATGTGGTATTTCAGTATTTAGTGTGACAAATTAAGTGCAGAATCCTGTACCGAAAGAGCATTAAATCAGTTTCCTGATCTCCATTATGACCCTTTTGTCTGGGCTATTTCAGAAGAATTGAATGTCCATGCACTTAACTAACCTTTCCCAAAATATAATTTAGATTCTGCTAAGCCGTAGTACAATGATTACCTGTCACTGCATCACCTGAATAATATAGGAGATAAGGGAAAAACAGGACTGTGCTGCTGCACTGAATTGGAAGATATTGTTTTAAAAACATTGGATCCCCCCTTCCCCCCCGAAGGCTGGTAAATTGACCTCAATAATCTATCCCACCTCAAAGAAAGCAAGAGGCTTCCTCTAAGCAATATATTCTAGTCAAACAATTAAATGTATCAAATGCAGCTCCTGGGTACTAGTGCACCCCCCAAATATTGGATAAAGGGTAGAGCAGAAAGATAGCATAGCACATATTCCCGAATTATTTTCAACGGTGGTGATCAAATTCCTTCAACACAGAATTATTTGAGAAATATATCACAATCTTGGGGTTTCATAGCTCAGCCATCTAATTTTAATATATTTATCATTTTGTGTAATTTAAGTTTTTGGTATCTTGGACAGAAAGAAGAAGATTAAAATGAATGATGTATTTTCATTGAAAGTACAACAAAAAGTACAAGGTTAAGTGTTAATGAACAGCTGATCAATACTAACCAAAATACCGTTTCTTTGTGTCTGAGTCTTTATGAAGGTCAGTGTTTGAAATAACATTTGAAATCCTACTTAAATGAATGGATTACTTTTTTCCTTTAGTGAACGTTGATTTCTTCCAATTTACAGCATTGTAATGGATCAGAAACCACAATAACAAATTAATATTTTACATTAAATACTTATATAGGAGTCTAAATGGGGTCAACTACTCCAAAGAGAGATGGGACAAGCATGCACATATTGTTCTGATGATTAGCCCAAATGAATCCATTACAAAATAAAAACCTCTTCATAGAAGGTTGTAGACCATAATTGACCGTACTAGTCCAATGTGGGTTGAAGTGTCCTTGGCGCTCTCTGAGCTTGGTTGTTTTCTTGCAGATGTTTCATTACCCAAAAGTACAGCACATCATCGGTGAGCACTCTTACCTACCTAATATCAGTGCTGACTGATGACGAACTGTAGTTTGGGTAATGTAACTTCTGCAAGAAAACAAGCGAGCTCAGAGAGCACCAAGGACCCTCCTTCATTTCAACTCTGAGCTACATATATTCTTCTTTATTGGTACCAAAGCGAATTGATAGATAGACGTTTTCCGGCTTCTCAGTTTGGCCTGGGAGAAACTGTCCGACGCAAAGTGATGTAGCTGATGTGTGTACTTAGGAGAACATAGAATCTGGATCTCGCTGCCCCCAATGTACCACATTGGCTGGTGTTGTGGTTTGTGGATTAAAAAGAAGTATTAATTATGATTAGTTAGCTATTGTCCTCCAAACCCAATTGAACAATAAACCTAGGTTTTTGTTTGAATCTCCAGAAGTCATAGTTCTATTGCCTATTTGCATATAATTTATATCAATAAGGTGTATTACGCTTTAGGGGGTAGAGCTGAGAGCATTAAAACATCTAACAGCAGGAATATCTATTGGAATATGAATTGGTGGTCCCATATTTCTCATTGGCAGTGCGTTTTTTCTTGTGAAAGATGGATGGGAAGATACTTTCCATCTACACACTACAATTAAATGCCTTCCATCTGGATTGTTCTCCATATATATCATTATTTTTTTTTAAAATGATTTTACAATCCCATGAAACTGTGGAGCCCACAGTTAGTATACACTGGACTAGTGGCAGATCTCTTTCTACTTCTACATAAGCAAGTTATATCTTGTCTCAGTGATTCTGTACTGATCACAATTTTTAAAACTTATTTTCCTGAAAATGAGAGAGGTCTGGTTTAGAAGCAGGCTTCATTATTGCAATGTATTCTAATTTGGACAGCATTTAAAAAAGGCTCAGGAACTTCAATTGCCCAAAAAAGGTAACAGTCAGTTTTTATTTGGAATATATTGGTTGGAATAGCTCATTTCTATTCCATTAAACTTCATTGTTCCTAGTCTAAATTTACTTTTCTAATCCTGAAAGAAGCATACTGTAAATTAGCTATTTCGTTTTCCATTTAGTGTATAATTGAATCAAATATTATCTTTGGTATCAGGGAAATTTCTTTGATATTTAACCGAAAGCACTGACCTTGAAAAAGTGAATTTTTGATTGCTTAGAATATTCTGAATTGTCATTTCAAAAATTAATATTAAGCTTGATTTTCTATAGATATGTTCTTGTGTTGACTGAATTATTCAATATTCCAAAGTCAGAAATGACTGGTCACTTTCACTAATTTTTTAGTGCACAAAATAATAAACACAATGTAAGTTGTGTGCATTGGTTTGTTTTTTTGTTTGTTTTTTTTAAGCAATCTAAGGAGAAAACATTGCCAGTCCGTTCCTCTATAAAGCTGGGGACGACATAAAGGCACATTGCCAAATGGGAGATGGTTATCCCGCCTTTAGCTTTTTAAGAGGGCAATAAATTCAAGGAGTTACTTCTGCTGTGTGGATGCCAAATAATGAAATTTTCAATAAAATAGATTATCTAGGGAGGCTGCATATTACTTCATGTATTACCATGCATTTTATTGCTAATCCACTTCAGTTTGCTTCCAAATGTATGATAGCACAGTCATAACGCGATTATTTCTCAATAATCACCCAATGGTCAAAAACCCTGCATTTCAGGTGCAGTCAATCTGAGAAAGTGGAATTTACATAGCATGCTATATTTGTCTACATCTACATTAAACATCCCCTTTTACTCATGATGCTATTGTTCCCCCCCTCAAAAAATTATAGATGATAGAGCCAAGAGGAAAGATATGGCTGCCTCAAGCAGTAGAAGTTGCCTGAAAATCCAGAAATGGCATAATGAAGCAAATTTATAGTACAGGTAGTACATGACTTACGACCGTTCATTTAGTGACTCCTTGAAGTTATAACTTCACTGGAAAAAGTGACCTGTGAACTTTTTTCACACTTGCAACCATTGCAGCATCCCTTTGGTCACATGATCAAAATTCAGACGCTGGGCAACTGATTCATATTTATGGCGGATACTGTTTCCCGAGGTCATGTGAGTACCTTTTGCGACCTTCTGACAAGCAGAGTCAACGGGGAAGCCACATTCACTTAACAACTGTGCTACTAACTTAACAGCTGCAGTGATTCACTTAACTTTGGCAAGAATGGTCGTAAAATGGGGAAAATTCACTTAACAAATGTCTTCCTAGCAACATAAATTTTGGGCTCAATTGTGGTCTTAGGTCAAGGACCACCTGTATACAGCCACCCTACTCACACATACCACAGGTGACTTTGGATGGCTTAAAAAAATTCAACCAGAACTAAACCATAATATATATGTTTGAACAAAACAACAAGTAAACACAAGATTAATTGTAATGATTGTCATCAGTCACTCTTGGGCTTCCAGTAAATGAGTTCCTTCAACCAATTCTGATCATTAGAACTGTACTGACAATTACTTCCTGCTCACTTTAGAAAGATGAAACCGATAAATATCAAAACTCAAAATTTAGGAGAACTCTTACAAGATAATATGGCTTATTTACCAAAATGAAATTCCCATGCAAATGGGAAATTTTCCAAGATTATGACTATATAGACACCATTTTGCACAGAAAAAGTAACCCCATTTTCGGGAAGCAAAATAACTTGACTTTGGATTTATATCAAAGTTTAAAAAAAAACAATACACTCAGAAAACACTGAGCATAAGAAAGCAAGAAAATCAGTAACTAGATAAAAATGTTATAAAAGAGTAACATACATAATGATACCTAACTAAAAAACCAAAAGTATCCATTAAGTAGACCGTCCCATAATTAGATCCGAATTCTCCTTCCTATGACCACTTTTGGACAAAAATTGACAATCCAACTGATATTTCTGTAGGCAAATGCACTAGGGAAAAGAAAACAAAAACATTTCCTCAGGGGCACTAATAGAGCAAACCACTTGCTTTGGTCAAGTGGGACAAAACATGAGTCTCACTCAGTCAACCTTTCCAAATAAAGATAGACGTGATCTTCTAACGAGATAGCATTATACTCGATTTCAGAATCACAGATTGCAAAATGCTAAAGCTAGCAAATGAGAACCTTCCCCTATGCAAGACAGCTAGGATATTAACGAAACAGTTGACTAAACTAAACTTTTGTATAGAAACACTTTCATAGAACACTTCAAAGAACATCCTTTTTTCCCCCTCTCTGACTTGCTTTCTTATACTATTGTTGGATTAAGAATTGGGCTGAAAAGCCACACCTATGCCTTTCTTCCAGGTAAACACAGGCGTTTAAGGAAGAAGATTAGTCTGAGCTGCCATTTTAATAGCAGATTCTCGTGCAAGCCTCTGCAGAAGAGAAAGACCAAATTCCAGACGAAAGGGAGCATTTATTACACCTGGCATGTGAAGCATAGCTCTTTACAATTTAGTTTGGATTCCTTCTAAAGCTCTTAAACCTCTATACCAACAGAGGTACATGTCGCAGAGCAAAAGGCTGAGCATGGAGACTTTGAATAATTTCATTGTATCAAGTACAAAAATATGGCCTCTGCAGCTAACAGCTTTAGGCCTAAACAGTGATGTTCCTTCCATTCTGAAGAGGGCTGGAAAAGGAAAACTTGTTCAATGATGGTATAATTAATCTTCCTATTAGGTTTGCAATTAATATACCTCTTAGCGAACACAAGCACTTTAGTTTTGTTATAATTAACAGTCATATTTTTTTTTCCTTTGCTGAAAAATGCGGTTGGTATTTGAAGACTCTGCCCCAGGCCAGCCTGTGACAAAAGTAACTGAATTATCAGCATGCGAAAGGAGAAATACAGGTTTGTTTGCCAAGCATGAAGGATAAAATGAATAAATTCAATTAAAGAGGAGGGGACTGAGTATTTAGTCTTTTTTTCTTTCTTTCTGAGTAGCATGGTGCACCTTTCATGAATAAATAATGATTAATCAAAGTACCCGGCGATCAGTAGGGACTTCTTCTTGTTATTTTTCCCCAGAATATTTCCTCTCGGTCTGCCACCTTCAGATAAATAAAGACAGCAGAGAGGCATCTTTGAAGGTAATCTGAGTACTTCTTCACCAAACGATGCATGAATTGGGCTCCTGTCCATACTGAAAGCTGGCAATATATTATATTGAGTAGGACAGTCAACAACTTTCTTATATAGATGCCTGGATTTTAATGTTCTAATAATACTCAGGAGACTGTTTTGGACATAAATTGGTCAGGACAATGTACTACTTTTTTTAAAGTTAGAGATTGATACTAGCCATGAATCTGAAAGGACAGGTCAGTGTGGTAATACAGGCTAGCTAGTATATGACAGCCCACCAGTCAAAATTTGCTTTTTAATATTCCTGTCAAGGTCAAATTCCCTCCCCCTTGCCTCACATATAACTTTATTATTCTTTAGCTCTGCTATGAGAGCAGATATCTCAGCAACGGATAGGAGAGACCAACCAAATAAATATTTTCTAGTCATCACCCAAAGATGTTAGTTCTGAATAGGCTCTATCCATGTCTCAGTTAAAATCAGCACCCTACCCTAGAGGCATTTTCAGCTGAACAGTAGTCCAAAAATTGCAAAAAATGCCAAAAGAAAATATGTGGACTATTGATCGTTTGTTGCTTCAGCTACCTTCTTCTAACTAACCATTTCTTCTTCTTTTTTAGTTTTACTTTTTTTCAGCAGTGTCTTTCAATGTTTCTTTAGATTTAATCCAATAATCCAATTATTTTTTTCTAATAACCTTAGCTTCAGGGCATTGAGAGACTACAAGGAAGCTAAAAAAGAAAAATGGAAAGTGGCCATTGAGTATTCCTGACCAAGATAGTTTCATATGTACAATTTGAAACCTGAAGCCTTATAATGTAATTTCAGGTTAAGAGAGAAATGATCCCTATCATAATAAAATCAATCTTAAAGTCAACTATTCTGTTGGATACCTTTTGAGATTTACATATAATGAATAGCACTGCCACCCATTTCCACTCTAGAGGATTTTGTTTTAGGAGTAGCCTTTAACTGATCCAATTAGAATTTAAAAACAAACAAACCCAATTCTAATTAGCTAATCTCTACCCCCTGTAATTATTTTCCTTATCTTTCAAGAAAGCAGGTTGGAAATAAAAATGACCAATAGATAATTAAAATAAAACAGAGGAAGTAAAGGGTTCTTCATTGGATTCAATGCCACGTTAAAGTCACTAGCAAGAATTAGTTCAAAGTTGGTATATTTTACTAACAAACCCAGGAGATAATCATCAAACACACTCCCAATCTCATTACAATGATTTAAATAGACATTGATTAACAGCAACAGTGTTTGTTATCTGGTTTCAGTTCAATAACTATAGGCAAGAAATGAGAAGTGACATGCTTGGATATAGTTTGGCTAAAATGAAGATGCTGAGAGCTTCTTGGCTGCATCCTCTTTCAAGCATAGCCATTGAAAAAAGAAGTATAGCCATTGAGTGCCAAGGTTCACTGATGTGAGTCTCTTGTAAGACAATTATGTAAATTGCATTTAATAGACTCATGAAGGTGATTCCTTTTGGTGGAGCATCTTGCCATATTTTTTAGAAATCAGGAGATATCCCATTGAATGCCCATCAATACATTCATCATTCATTCATTCAGTTCATCCATCGTTATTCAATCATTCAACAGATCTTTCTGTCTAAATGCCCTCAGATGGAAGAAACAAGGGAAATTCAATAAGTTTTTTCTAGATGCAGAATATGACTGAGGGTAGTACTGCTAGAAAAATGCATAAAGCGATTTGTTCTTTTAAAAAAAGAAAAGTATACTTTAAAATATTTCTTTGGGAAGCAATTGTGCACAGCAGTGCCTTATATCATAATAAATTGTGGTCATTTTTAAATAAATAAATAACGCCCCCCCCAAGTATGGCTTATTGATATGAAAAGGCAATGGATTTCTATTGATCGATATAGCAATAGCACTTAGATTTATATACAGCTTCATAGTGCTTTACAGCACTCTCTAATCCAGGGGTGTCAATCTTGTGGCATCACGTTGTCATCACATGATGTATCACAACTTTTTTACTCTTCGCTACAATGAGGGTGGGCGTGGCCAGTGCGTGATGCATCTGGCCCATGGGCCACGAGTTTGACACCCCTGCTCTAATCGGTTAGAGCCTATTGCTCCCAACAATCTGGGTCTCCATTTTACCCACCTTGGACGGATGGAAGGTTGAGTCACTGAGAATCGAACTGCTGCCAGTCGGCAGAGTTAGCCTGCGATGCTGCATTCTAACCACTGTGCCACAACAGCTCTTATGATTATAAGTCTATCCCCCATAGATAGGGAAACAATTAAAAGACTTGGGGAACATCTTCTTAGAATACAGATTGTCATCATTTGCTAAATATAACTGGGGTCAGTAGTTCCATCACTACATGACAAGGTTGTAAAGTGAAAATACATGACTTCACCTGACTTACAACAGCAGTTTGTCAATTCAATTTATGATTGGGAAATGAATCACCACAGGTCATTAAGCAAGACACCACAGAACTCTGACTTGTGACTTCCTCATTGACTTTGCTTGTTGGAAGCCAGCTGCAAAGGTTACAAAAAATGAGCATGTGACTATGAGATGTTGTAATCAGTGTACCGGTTGCCAAGCTCTCGAATTGTTATCACATGACCATGGGGATGCTGTAATGGCTGCAATCCTGAGGACTGGTTGTAAGTCTCTTTACTCAGTGTGCTCCTAACTTTGAACAGTCATTGAACAAAGTTGGTAAGCAACAACTACCTGTACTTCACTTCTCTTGCCAGAACTGGTTTTAGATATTATACCTGTACCACAACTATTGCAAACCAAGGTAACTTCTCATTCAAATTGCTACATTATATCGGTGTAACTGATGATTACATCAGTTGTAATCCCCTATGACTATAACATGTCACATCAATTACCAGGATGTACCTTTAGGTTATAGATTTTTCATGATTTGGGTACTACATGAGTCAGAAACATCTTAATTGGTAGGCCTAATTGAAGAGGTGCTAAGCCTTCTGGAAATTCATATTTTTAAAACACCTTATGTATAATTGATGTGTAGTCATCCTTCAAATTTTCAATCTACAAATGGGCCATAGCTTGATTTAGATATGTTCACCATTTGTTCATAGCTATTGCTCTGAAAATACACTGATACCAGTTTATAAATTTCACTGCCATATCCTTTCAAGGAGCTCTTATTGAATTCACCAAATACGCTTCCAAATAAACATTCTAGATGGCAGGTTTACATCATTGCAACAATCTGGTCCAATACAACATTATACAATGTATAACTAATATTATTAGCCAACAGGATATGCTCTTAAGATGAGCTATTTCTTTGTTGGTGACTGGATATAGGATATGTAGAGTGGTGAAGTAATTAACAAGCAGAAAACTTTCCTAGCATGTTCAGTCTAATCTAGCTGCCTGACATACGTAGCAAATCTATTTGACCCTCTTACGCTACTGGCATAACAGGGAAAGCAAGTGGATTGAGATGATCAAGAAAAATTATAGGGGCAAGCAACAAACCAATTAGGTAGAGACAGAGGTCATATGAATATTGAACAGAAATTACATACTCTATATTGGCAAAAGAAAATTGACCATGTAGTGGCTTCAACTCAAAGACTGATATTTTTCTTCATCCATTTAAATAACTTAGTACATATTATTTGTACCTCTAGTAGTATATTTGTATAGTTCCCTGCGTGATTTCTCGAAAATCTGAAATATAAAAAAACTATTTTGTGCCATTTTGGTTGGCCCTAGAGAGATTTTAGAAGTTTTTCAATGTGGCTGTGCAGATTTACTAGAAAATGACTCCTATGATGTTCAATGGATATTCTCTAAGCCTGCAAGAGCATCAGCAACTATGAAGACTTATAACAGGTACTCAAAAGTAAATCTGGCGAGTTTATTATTAAATAAATGGACATTCTTGTATATGCAATCTGACTTTCAGACTGTTTTGTGCTATTATAATATTCAACTGCTATGGCAAATGAGTCATGAGCATTCTGTATGCCTGCCTTTTAAAAATCTACTGGACACTTGTCGATAGAGATAAAATATTCTTAATTACCCTTAGTATTAGGAAACACAGTTATTGCGGAAGGTTCTACTAGTTATGATGTTCTTAATAGGTTTACTTATGCAAGCAGAACAGAGTTTACACTTTTAGTGAAATACTAAAAAAAAACTGATAGAAGTGGTCCAATTATGTAGGAATAGATAACATTGTGACTAATAACGAGAAAAGAGGCCACCAAAACACATAAACACAACTCATTAACTAACTGTATTAATTAGGGTAGAAGAATTGTAAGCAGTGACATTTTAAATTGTCCCAGTCAATGCCTGTGGATTGGGCTTTAACAACTTTCCTGACTAACTTTAATTCATTTAATTAGCTTATCTCATACAGATTTTCTCTATTAAGCTGGAATGAATTTAAATGTATACATAGACAGGATCAGATCCAAAGTGGCTTAAACCTTTCCTTGTCTTTGATGTAATCTTAGTGACATTAATGTACTGGGATATAGTATAAGGAAACCTACGGTAAATAGAAATAATGCCTTTTGTGGTAAAAATTACTGATATACGTGCCACGATGTAAAAATTAAAGATTAGAAGATTAATCCAAGCAAAGGGTCCTGTTTAATATGCTTGCAATAAGAAACCTCCCTAGGTGATAAAGTATTTCTAAGGCAAGAGATATTTGGAAAGTTAAAGCAAAGTAGAAAAACTTACTTTTCTGACATCTTCTTCCAACATAACCTTCCGTACAGGAGCAGAGGTTGTTTCTCATACACAGCCCTTTGTTCTTACAAGGAGGATTGCAGAATGCTAATTACAGTGCAAACAAATAAACCAAGGTTACTGGTAATAGGACAGAAACTGCAAAATAGACCTCGGCCGCCTAATGCTATGGCACAAGTCCTTGGTAATACTATGCCCATGATGGTATTTAGGATTACAGATTACTGATAGAATCTGATTTCTCAAGGAAGCCCTCCTATCAAAGGATTTTCATTATTCTAGCATAGCTTTATATATGAAGAAAAGCCAGAATGTGGTTTGTTTTCTTTCAGTTCAGTTCATTGTATGACCTCAGACACCATACTTTATGGGGTAGTGTACCAATTACGCAATTATTATTATTTATTATAATTTGTTGCATAGTGAGCCAGATGTTCAGACTAGATTTGGCATTTTTGTCCATTTATCGAGACCTTGTCAAGGACCTGGGATAGGCAGATGTGGATGTTTGATGGTGTTACAAATATGTAAGCTGTTCAGAGTAAAGCTGCCTTTTGCAATTGACTAATGGTGATTTTGTTAATGTTGGTGATACTTCAGTTGTTTTGGAATTGTGCCTATGACTATTGGTAGTACCTTTGCTTTCTTTTTCCACAGTCATTCTATTTCTATTTGCAAGTCTTTGTATTTAGTAATATCTTCTTCTTCTTCTTCTTCTTCTTCTTCTTCTTCTTCTTCTTCTTCTTCTTCTTCTTCTTCTTCTTCTTCT
>JANHFL010005726.1:21992-42177 GCA_032468155.1 Oxyrhabdium leporinum | reverse complement strand
CCAGATTTCTTTGCTCATTTGGAGATGTTTCTTCATTTTGTGTAAAATATCTTTGAAGCCAAGTTGGAACAATGTTTAGGGCAGAGGTCCCCAACCTCTGGGTTGTGGCCTACTAGTGGGCCGTGAGCTGTTTGCAACCGCACCGTGGGAATGAGCGAGCACACACACATTCCCACTTGCGCGAGCAGTGGGTGAGCATTTGCATGTGTGTTCCATTTGCATGAGTGGCAGTCACGCATGCATGCCAGTTGCGCAAACTGAGCTGTGCGCAGGCGCCTGCCGGCTATTTGCACGGAATGATCCCGTCTCTTCCCTGGCGGTCTGCAAAAAAGGCCTACGTGGAGATGCAGGGTGAAATGTTCATAGAAAACCTTGATACCAAAGAGAATCTGATTGTGAAATATGTATTGCAAAGTGGGCTACCTCTATTCCAAGAAAAAAATGGCTCCATGCTATTTCCACTCTGGAAATAAAGCAACCATTATCATGTTTACTTTTACAGAGGTGCAGAACAAGTAAAAGGTTTACTATGAAGTTTCTTTTTAGAGCAGGGGTGTGAAATTCGATTTCATTGAGGGCTGCATCAAGGTTGTGTTTGATCTCAGGGGCTGGGGTGAGTGTGGCCATGGTGGTGTGGCTGGGGTGGGCATGGCCAGCTTGACATCACTCATGTTGGGAGCACCTGTGGTGGCCTGAGCACTCTGCCAGTGAAAACGGGCTCCTGGTTTTTGGCCATGATGGCTTCCTGCAGCCCTCTGCCAGCAAAAATGCAGCTTAGGTGGGCCACACATGCTCTCCCAGGCCCCGTTTTTGGCCGTGATGGCCTCCTGCATCCTTCTGCCAGGAGGCCGTCGCAGCTGAAACCGGGGCTAGGGAGGGCTGCGCACGGCTGCGCACAGCCCTCCTGAGCTCCGTTTTCATTGGCAGAGGCTCCGCGGGCTGGTGCTTCGCTGTTTTCAGGGCAGCCCCGTGAACCAGAACTAAGCACCCCGTGGACCGGATCCAACCCCCGGGCTTCGAGTTTGACACTCCTGCTCTAAAGTAATTGTTTAAAAAAAATTGATAGTAACTTCTACTTATTTTCTCCCAGTAATCTCTGCAAATAGGTTTCCACATTTGGTTTCTCTGCACTTATTCCCCTGTTCTGTTGTCCTTTTTCTTCCAAATGCCCAATAAATAACTGCAGGTAGTCCTCGACTTACAACCACAATTGAGTCTAAAATTTCCATTGCTAAGCAAGACAGTTGTTAAGTGGGTTTTGCACCATTTTCCGACCTTCCTTGCCGCAGTTAAGTAAATCACTGCAGTTGTTAAGCTAATAGCATGGTTGTTAAGTGAATCTGGCTTCCCCACTGACTTTGCTTGTCAGAAGGTCGCAAAAGTTGATCACATGACTCCGGGAGGCTGCAACCGTCATAAACAATGCCAGTTGCCAAGCATTCCAAATTATGATCATGTGGACCATAGGGATGCTGCAATGGTCGTATGAAAAACAGCCGTGTCACTTTTCTCAGTGCCATTGTAACTTCAAACAGTCATTAAACAAATGGTTATAAGTTGAAGACTACCTGTATACAGCATCAGCAGGTGGTATTCAAAATCTATCTTCCATTTTGCTTTCTCTCCCCCCCCCCCCTTTCATAGTCAGTTGTTGTCCAAAGGTTTTGTCTTAGATTTTCCCTTCCCTCCCCAAAAGTTGGGTAAGGCACTTTTACAATATCACAATGACTTCCTCCAAATTCTGGGCAAAGTAGGGCCAATCATTTCATTTAGTCAAGACAATCTAAAACAGAAAGAACTCTTATGCTCTGTTCATGACCAAATTGGAAGTAGTTACACTTGCTGGCTTTAAGGTTAAAAATCACTTCTTGACATCTGATTTATCAGATTCTCACTGAAGCCTTAGTTTGGTTGGTTCCCTCTGCAATAACTCGATTTACAGAAGTTATGCATTTTAATTTCTTAAAACCTCATTTGAGAAAATCTGCTAAAAGCTTTAAAAATGTTTATCTCTCAACGATTTCAGTATAAAAGTTGACAAAAATCAGTAAATATAAACCTAAATGATATTTAATCCATAGAGTTTGTTCCCCTTCTCTAAAACATATTTAATCAAATATTTCAAAAAATCAAATTGTAACAGTGCACGAACTAGCCATACTGCACAAGAGTGTATGTCTTTACCAGTTAATTCAATGCAGGAGTAAATGTATGTACAGTGATCTATCCCCTTCCCTTTTACAATAGAAAATTCTTAAAAGAAATTACAGTATCTTTTTTTTCTTCCTGTGGTTTTTCAAAAAGTAGTGATCCTGACTTCAGGATATTAAAAAATAAATTACCATTTTCAGTTTTAAAGCTCCAGTAACAGCATTCTTCTATCTCACAACTGTCGCTGTGCTTTTCCTATTGCAACGACAATTTTTATCAATAAAGCAGTATAGCACTTGGCTGGATCTTCATGTGAGGAATCCATGGAGAAAAAGATGCTCTCCTTCCAATATAATTTTATATTGTTTTGTTCACATTTAAATTTGAATTACCCTTTCCTTACAACCACAAGCATTTCTGGCAACAAAGCCTACATACAATGTTACAACACAGGAGTAAATTCCACGGCCATCTCCCTATTTATGTATAACAGTGCCTTCCATTCCTTCTTTTCCACACAAGGCGTCTTCAGTAGCAAAAGACCGAAGTTTATAAGGAAAAGTGAGATTCTACAGATCAGTGAAGAATCTCCCTCCAGTGTAGATTTTCATCCAATGAATAACGGACTTTGTTTTCAGTCCCATCAGAAGCTTTCCATGAAGAATTAAAGGCTTTCTTTCAAAAGGAAAATTGGGGTTGGGGACAGGCATACAAACTATCTCTTTTACTTTTTATTGCCTTTTCTATTCTTCATGAAGACGGATGTCACACACTAATAAGATTCCCTTTTGACGTTTTTGTTTCTGCTGGCTGAATTTTTGTTGTATCTTGTCGAGGCAATCCATACAGATATATTGAAACACAGACGAGCAGTGCCCCCAGAGAGAAGGTTATAGCTGGAAGGGAAAAAGAAAACGCACAGTTTAAAGTATGTTGATCACAGTCTCATCACTGAAAATAAAAAGTCTGATTTGCAGCTTTAGATTATGAATTCTCCAAATGTTTCTTTGGTTGTGTTTCACTGCTGGAAAGTAGTTTTCATATCTTGATACAATCTACTTCCATTTTACAACTTCTGGAAGAGGCATTATGTTAGTAAATACAGGGATACCTGAGTACTTGAGTGCTTCAAATCTCATCAACTTTGATACTCAATGAATTTGTACGTAAAAAATGTCCCAGTACTCATCATTTGTTTAGTACTTGACACACTGAAAAGGGAAGTGGGGGGACAGCTGCAGAGAGTGGGCAGAAGTATACCATGCTGGGAAGGTCCCTGAAAAAGGAAGTGGGGGACAGCTGCAGAGGACAGACAGGAAGTCAGCTATGCTGGGAAGGTGGCTGGCATAGGAAAAGGGACAGAAGTCCTTCCTGGCTGAAACAAAGGGTCATGTAGTAAGTCACACCGTTTGTTTACTACTCGTCCTTTTTAGCATTCGTTGCGCCTCCCAGAACCAATTAAAGATGAGTACCAAGGTATTACTGTAAGTGGCAACTTCATCTTAAGTATGACTGAGACCTTAAGAAGATTGAAAAATTCTTCACATTCACCTTCACTTCATGACTGCAAGATTAAGATTCAGCTTGCTTATACAGGTAGTCCTTGCTTAACAACTATCTTTATTCAGTGACCATTCAGAATTATGATGGTGCTGAAAAAATAATTTCATGGCCAATGCCCACATTGATGACCTCTGCAGCATCCATCAGTTTTGTGATCACCACTGCAGTCAGTACACATCCTGTACCTTACCTGTTGTTATTCTTTTTCTCCTCCCTTGCAGAGTAGTGATTGGAGAGGAGGGGATTACAAGAGTATGCAAGCACACAATAGGGACTACTGCACTGAGCTGTTTGCACAGCATGCTCATGCCTGCTGGCACCAGTGCATTGCTTTCAATGAGTATTCCCCATTGTGTGCCTGCTAACTCTCTTTAATCTCTTCCTTGCCAATGAATGAAAATCCAAACACTAATTCTCTTGTGGTTAATTATCCCAATGCCAGGGTGAATATTCCAAAGGGTGGGGAAAAGAAATGCAGTCATGGTCTTCTAACTTCCCACTTAAGAGTCTGCTTCACTTAGCAACAGTTGTTGATCCCTATTGAAATTGCTAAACAAGGACTATCTTATGAGAAACAACTTTTGTCATTTCGTAACAATCTTACAGAAAAATATTTTTCAGTGGAATCAATGAAATATGATAAAATCCATTATAAACACATAATGTTTGAATGTGATAGGGATCAGATCACCCTGGAAAAATAATTCAAGACAAGATAATCCGGTCATTTTCTTTGTGAAGCTGTGTAAATGGTGTTAGCAGAAGAATAAAGCTGGAGATTATGAGCAATTTAAACCGGGGTCCCCAACCCTTGATCCATGGACCGGCACCGGTCCATAGCATGCCAGCAACCACCCCGTGCAAACAAGTGAAGCCCCAACAACAGGAATCAGACAGCACACAAATCACACCCCCTCCAGTTCATAAAAAAACCTCTCCATGGAACTGGTCTCTGGTGCCCAAATGGTTGGGGGCCACTGATTTAAACCATGTAATCACAGTAATGTATCACTGATTGTAAACTATCCCATTGACATTGTGGATCATAAATAATTTAATGAAAACCCAAAAAGTCCAAAGCAACTTACTGATTTGTAAACCGAAGAGAACGACTGACGCAACTGTAGACAGCACAATGGCTGCTGCTGCCGAAAAACCTTTCAAAATGTTGTCTGTATATTTAACAACAACTGAAGTATAGAGACCCCCAACACTGGAAAGAACTAGGACAAAAAAGAGATGTGGTTATGCCCCATACGTTCTGATATGGTAAAAAGAACTTTTACAGCATTTATTTGGAAGGATGAGCAAGATAATTTCCTGTCGAGTACCACTTTTGTCAACCCAATTGCATGCGTAGTCTGTTCTACCATCTGAAGAATTTATTTGCAGTTGATCATAGGTATTTACCCCACAACCACTTAACCTGATTTGGAATCTAAAGAATGCATTGGCATGGAGGGGGGGGGGTGTTTTATTGCTTAGCCTCCATACACCACAGACAGTAAGATCGGATAACTGGATGAAACAGAACTAAAAATAGAGTATGTCAGTCTTGTAAGGTAGTCCAGACAAGAAGCACAACCAGAAATACAAGCTCTAACTTTATTGTAAGGTTATATTAACAGAATCTTGTAGGTCCCCACATCTTGCCCTTACAGTCCAAGAACTTTGGGAGGGCCTTTTCTGACACATATTTCTTATTTCTGACCCTTATTTGTTCTGCGGGCTAAGATGCCACTTGTCTGATTGTTGCCTAGTCTGTGGCTTTGCCTTCTATCTCCCAAGATCATTCCCACACAAATAAACAAAAATTAAAAGAATTACGCCTTATTTATGCTTGAATTTTGGTGAATATTAGAAGAGTTAATAAGAAACTGGACTTTGAGCTTTGCAAATGTGCAATATTATTCAGCTGCTTTTAATTTTATTTTCATCTTCCCCAAAACTGACTATTGAATTTTGGCATTTTGGCATCATGTGATTTTGAAAGCCAAGTACCTAAGGTTATCCACCTTAGCATATTTGCTTACAACATGTCCCAGAAGACTAAGTCACAATTAGCCTTCAGTCTCTTACATCCCACATAGTTTTCCTCTAAATTTACTTTCACATTTATCTCCTATTCTCTCACCACTTGGTATTTTGGCTGAGGCAGATGGAAGTTAAAATCTAAAAGCTACCTGGTTACCAACCCCCACTCTATAATTTACAAGTATACCTGAGCAGCAGACTTCTACATTTTACTAGCGGAATTAGCATTCATTAGATTTCTTATATTCCATAGATCAGTGGTTTTCAATCTTTTATTTACCATGGACCCCCTTTAAATATTTTTTGTGGCCACGAACCATGGCCAAAACTTAACCTAAGATTAACTCCTAACATTTCTTCAAGACCCCCTGTGACAACATCGTAGCCCCCCAGGGGCCCACAGACCACAGGTTGAGAATCACTGCTAGAGATAATTGGATTAAAGGGGCTTGGGGCAAGTCTCATTACGATTTTTGCAATGTTCTGGAATAAAAGGGACCTGCTTCTACAGACCACCCCCATATATTTCTCAGTCTGGCCTAATAGTACTGAGCAGAAAGGAATTGTGATGTTTTATTCGATTTAAATTAGCTTGTTAGTCAATTAGACTGAGCTCATCTTTTGGATCATGTTAATAATTACTACTTTTTCAACATATTCCCATATTTGAAACAGTACTTCTAGATTATTGCAAACACATCACAAACTGTTAACGGTTTGTAACAATTACAAGTTAAGGCCAAACCCAGTACTTACAGATGACAAACCAGACATATGGCGTATAGCCATAAAAAAATCCTTTCTCCATTACTTGAGCTCCTTCAGCTGTGTAGACCCCAAGCAATGTCACTGCAATTCCAGAGAGATACATTTGGATGTTCCTCACCCATAAAGATGTATCAGAGCTTTTCAGTACTTTCTCAAAATATACTCCTGAAAGGAAAGTAGCAAAAGATCAGCAAGCTATTTTGGAAAGAAGCTCGTCAATCAATCTATTTTAAAGATAAATCGATTATTAGCCTTTTATGGCAAAATGCCAAAGGCAGGCGTCCACAGCTTTTTCTGAAAGCATTAATTTTCTGACAGCCAAATTAAGGAGCCTAGCTGAATCATAACTTCCACAATGAACAGTATAGAAATATATCAAATATTTCTAGATCAATGGCATTTCAATGAATATCACTTTAATGGTATCCGCATCCCAAGCTAGCAAACTGCAAGATAAAACTTCCTAGGCTTTGCATTTATTCAAATTCTGCAAACAAAATGTACAGATTTGGGGAAAAATCGGTAAAGGCAGTCCTTGCTTAACAATCATTCAAAATTACACTAAATTCCCAAAAAGTTATGACCTGGCCTCAAAATTAATCTGCTGCATCCTGTCCCACAATCATGTCATCATAATTCATGTGCTTGGAAACTGGCTCATATTTATGAATATCTGCAGCACCCTGTGGTCATACGACCACAATTTCCAAAAAGCAAAGTCAATGGTGAAGTGGCAGGAAGTCGCAAATCCCTGCAGGTAGGCAGGTTGGAGCTATGGAGCACAGGTGGGCTGGATGGGTGGCACAAGCGCAGCAGGGCATGCGGGCGGTCGCTGCCATGTGACACGTGTGCAGCTAGGCAGGGACTGAGCCCTGCCACACGCCACAAATAGAAAGCACATGGGTAGTCAACACCATACGAAGTGAATATATCAGAGTGTACAGTACGTACTGCCATGCATGAGTACAACGAAACGTATGGCTGGGCACTGCCACATAGTGCAGGTGCAAGCAGTTGGGGTGTAAGCACTACAACAGGGTGAGAGTGCAGTGGGGTGCACGGATGGCTCCTTAGGGGAAAAAGCAGCAGAAGTGGGAGACCTTCTCTACTGCCTTCTCCATTGACCTTGCATACCGAAACGGGCAGGAAGAAGTCACAAGTCCCACTCATGTGAAGTCCCCACTTAATGACCCATGATCCTCACTTAACAATTGCAATGGGAACTACCAGGATAGTCATTGCTATGTAATGAGATGATGTGGCATTGCGTATTAAAATCTCATTGCTGAGCAATGGAAATTCAAGTCCTAATCACTGTTCAGCGACAGCGCTGGTACTAAATTGGAAACAAGGGTTATCAGATAAGCTAATACCATGGTTAATGTTTTGTGTTTATTACCTGCAAATCCTGAACATAGAACAGCAATTGCTATCGCTCCAAATCCTAGCAGTGGATTCTGTTCCACCTAAAGACGTAATGAAGAAGAAAATCAATGCACTTCTCCTCCATTGGCAACAACTACTTCTCAAAACTTAGGACACCAACTTATTAAGCCATAATAGGCTTGGGCAGCCCTGTACTGTTTGCCTATGAGTTGAAGTGCAACATTTGATATGCTGCAAATATATAATCTCAAGAAAATAAAGTCAGGTGCCAAAACCTTCTGGACTAAAGGAGGGAATTGCCTCAGTAACTGCGCACAGGTACCTTATTTCTATTTTTGTAAAGTTCTCTAGGTTCTTCGGCTATTGTCATTTGCATTATCATTAGACAAATAAGTAGCATTTCCTTTATCTATAATCTATCTTCCAAAGAACGCAGCCAGTGTTTTTGATGGATTAATTAAATTCTGTTAAAGAAGTAATAGTGAACAAATCTGTATTAGTGGTTCTGGATGAAAATATTGGCTATTTTGGACACAGAGTGGAAGTGCAGCTATTTTTCGTAGATCTCACTCAAGTCCCATTAAATTCAACGAGTCCAATTGCCAAGTAAGTATGCACAAGATTGAGATTTTTTCCCTCCCCACCAGATCTCACTTTGCATTTATGTAACACGTAAAGTAGCTTATTATGATCCCAGACAGGAATAGGAAATCTTTGGATGTATTGGGACTAACTTATTTCATCAGGCTCTTAAACTAAATTCAGAAGCTTTTGCCATTAGTTCACGCTTATCTCTTTCTTGCAAAAGAGAGTCAGAAAGAAGGAAACGGTAGAAGCAAAAAGAGGGAGGTCAGAAAGGGGGGGGAATGCTACAGAGTAATATAAGGACTCCCTGGTAGTTCTGAAATCACTCCTTCCTCATTTTAGCCCCTATAAAAATTGTGCCAGGGAATAGCTGGCCTCTACTGAGAAAAGGTGGCATGCTCTTGTCAGGGGTGTCAAACTCACGGCGTCACATCATCACATGACATATCAGGTTTTTCCCCTTTGCTAAACCGGGGGTGGGCATGGCCAGCATGATGCATCCGGCCTGCGGGCCACGAGTTTGACACCCCTGTCCTAGGAGCACCCCCAAAAAGATCTTACCCGTGTTTAAATATTAAAGCAAAAACTGTAATTTGATGCACGTGCACTTCCGTGAAACATTCAACTACGGAACACAGGTTTCCAGTTCATTGTTCCCTAGAAACCTGCTGTTCTTTGTACAAGTCGCCATTTTTTTCTATAAGAAAAAAATGAAAATTAAGGCTCCCAGGGAGAAAGCTTACCTGAACTTTAGTAGCCTGAGCTGGTTTCCACTGAACAAGTGTGACTCCACCGCACAGCATAAACACTGAGAACCACTGCAATCGACTAAGGCTACGGTTCAGCATCAGGATAGTACATAAGGCTGTGCAGGGGATTTTCAGCTGGTATGTCACCTAAACCATTGGATTTAAGACATGTTTTATTTCAGAGGTGCATAATCCCATCTACAGGGCACTGAAAAGCCTTCCAAAAATAATTTTTAATATAGAGACAAGTAAGGAAAATGTGATTGTGTCACTTAAGCGATATGGAGACTAATATTAACAGCACATGGTTAAATGTGATTTTTGTTTTAATTACCTGTAAGTGACCAACTTCTATGCACTTCTACTTAAATGCCAAATATAGTTGTCACCAATCAAAATTGCACACCCGAGTCATCATTAATTTTGCATATGGCACTAAATGCCAGGTAGCAAAAATAATCATTTGCTTCCCCATGTTCCAACATTTTGTATTTTCCCTGTTATTTTTCAGTAATGAAACTGTTAAAAGACAACCCATTGAGTTACCAACTTCTCTTCCTACTACACCACAAATTCACACAACAATTATGGAGGACTTAAAGCACTTCACTTATGGAAGATTTCTATGATCTTTCTTTCTTGACTTTTCTTTCAGAAGCATGTAGCTAAAAGGGTAAACTATTTCTACTGGAAAATTATTGAGTTACAAAGCCACCCTTCTCCTGGTAGCACTGCTGTTCCTCTTCCTTGTGTGCCAGATGTCCCTAGACACTGCAACCATTGACTGAAGAACACCCACATAAGTGTCTATATGGAGATTCTCAGTCATCCAGGTCATGGTTATCCCAAAGGTGCTTTTCCAAAAGGCAACTGGACTTTGTTTTTCTTTGAAGATATTTCCCTTCTCATCCAAGAAGCTTCTTCCGTTTCAGGACTGTATGTTCCACTTCTTGGATGAGAAGCAAAACATCTTCAACGAAAAACAAAGGCCTGCTGCCTTTTGGAAAAGCACCTTTGGGACACCCACATGTGTGTGAAACCTGCTTCTGGCTGTCATGGCAAAGATTCAACTTTCAAACATCACTCAAGTTACCTGATAGACTGCTGCATCCAAATTGCTGAGAGCCAGGAAGGCCATATTATTCTGAACTGCATACACAACCGAAGGAACACTTAATTTCAGTAATTCTTTAGGACTGCCTAAAACATTTTCTTTCAAAGACATTGACAATTTACCCAGGCTTCCAGTCTCCCTGAGGAAAATAAAAAGGGAAATGTTTTAGGAGAAATAGGACTACTACTTCTTTTTTTCCAAATAATTTTATTAAGAATTATAAATGAACAGAACAAAAGTGAATACAAACTCCCAAAAACACAAATAGAAAAATACAAAAATTGCGCTCGTAACTGCCAGCTCTAGTCAGTGAAAGCCGGCAAGGCATCAGCTCACCATGGTGTTTACAGGAAGTCAGGATTGCCACTTCTTACAGTAGGGAGGTACAGGCATTATACAGGTTCAAAGTCAGTCTATTTCAGTCTTTGACCAGAAAGAGGCCATTGAAGAGGTCTGTGCTCAGAACCTTCCCCTTTGCCAGAGTTATTTCCCACCAGTGAAAACAATTCCATCTGAGATGAGCTTGACAGAATTCCACTTTGTTAACATGCATTTATTAACCAGATGGTTCCTGAGAAAGTGCAAAAGGACAAGACACTTCTTAATCTATCCTGTCAAATAACTTGGATTGGTCTGCAGTAATTCTGAACAGGTCTTCCCTGCCCTTAAACATCTTTCCCATTATCATCCGTTATGGTGACAGCCATATTTGCTGGTGCTCCATTATGTATAGAGTTTGGTTCTCTGTGCAGGAAAGAGGGAGGACAGAGCAGGAGACCACCCTCTTCCTTTTTCACACATAAGAAAAAACATAATGCCATAGAACAGGGGTGTCAAATTCAAGGCCCATGGGCCATGATTGGCGCACAGTGCCTCTGGCAGCCAAAACAGGGTACGAGGGGGACCAGTTTTCAGCTTGTACCCTCCTCGCACCCTGTTTGGCCAGCAGGGTGCTGCAGGAGGCGTCCGTCCCATCTCCCCCCTGGCCAGCCCGCGGAGAACTACAATGCTGATCCGACCCTCGAAGAAATCCAGTTTGACACCCCTGCCCTAGAAGAAAGGTTTTATTTTTTATTTATTTATTAAATCTATTCAATTTTTATCCTGCTTTTATTCCTTTATAAATAACTCAAGATGGCGAACATGCATAAATGTCTTGGTATTTAGAAAACTATTGTCAGCTTTGGAAGCCATGAAACCGAGGCCTCTGCAGGCTGCCACATAATTACCCATGGGAAATAGGGAGGGGGTACTTTCTCATGCTGTTAGAGGGGTTGTAGTCAAAACAAAATTCTTTCTAGGAATGTCAAGGCCGTTCTGTGCAGCACCTGGGAGAGGAGTGCCAAGATGGAAGAAGGAATCCTGGGTATAACCCATGATTGGGGAATGTGATTGATGGTTAAAAGAAGGTAGATCTGTAATTCTCTTTTGGTGTGGAAAAACCTGGGCCTTCAGATTTTCCCAGATGTGCCAACATGGTTTCTTTAATAAACTCTTACTTAGATGAACTCCAATCTGAGTGCTGAGTGATTTATTGGAACTTAGATGGAATGCTGACAACTATATTTACTGAAACTCTGATTTCAGAATAACAAACCTCTCAGAGATAATTAAGACTTGGTATCAGAACATCTCTCTCTTGGTGATAATGCCAAATGACCAGTAAAGTTACAGCAAATAAGATACTACAGTGTTGTCTGCAACCTTTTGGGGAGTTGTCAGTGATTCAAGCTCTGTGCAACAGCTTATCATGACAGGGGGGTAAACAACATGTAGTAACATAAACTTGGATTTTATCCATCATGTGGGCTGATAGGCCCAATTTTAGGAGAAGTAGGGACATGTGGCTAGTTGTGGAACCTATTCTCTCATCAGCCCCACCTGAGTGTCATTTTTCCTTCTCACCCAGGGTTCCTTTTGGTATCTAAATCCAATTGAAAGTAAAGTAGCTTCAGGGAATAGACCGTGAAGAGGGAACCCTGTTCTTATAGCCAATACCACTGAGGAATTAATGAAGCTCATTATAAATCCTTTACACCAGCATTCTCCGACTCATTGCCCTCCAAAATGCATTTGGACTGTATCATCTCCATCCATCATGGTCATGACAAAGCAGGGTGATTTGAACTGCTGACCTATATTCCTAGAAAGTACAATGCTGATTCCTCAATTATGGCTCCTTAAGAAACTCAGCATATACAGAGAAAGAAAAGCAGGGGAGTTAGTTATTTGTATGATGTATCTAAGCATCAGATGGTAATATATCACAGCGAACAATTTTGTCATGACCAGCAGTCTATGTATGCCACAAAGGCAGCATAGTACAATATGCTGCAAATTCAAGGCAGCAGTTTGAAGTACCACTAAATAAAGACAGAAAGTTACACATTTGTTGAGACTGTTTTCAGGTTCTTTTTGTTACATGAACTCTAAGTTTGCCTGGTTCAAAAGCTCTAAGGAAGTAGTCATAACTGAGGAAGAACAGCATGAACGAATTGCCAATCTTTAAATGCCCTCTTGTAAGAATACAGGATCTTTTGAATGTTTGCAAAGATTCATGCCTGCACTAAATCACTTCGGCCCAAGTTTTAGAATTTAATTCATACTAACATTCTGGCCTTTAACCAGAACAATGAACAAGTATTTGAGTGCTAACATCTGTTTAAAAATCTAGAACAAAAACTCAATCCGGAATGTTTTTGTTTTATTTGAAAATAATCTTCCGTTTAAAGAAGCAAATCTAGCACAGTATGCATAGATCATAACAGGAACTACAGAGGGGTTTTTTTAAAGGAAGAAAATAAATCAGAAACAAGCAAGTAAATTTATCATCTGACTATCCTCACCATCATTCATACTTACTTTGCTAAAATGCCCAAACTTAGAAATAATTTGATAACTTCTGTAATGCAAACAGCTGTGGATGAAAAGTACAGAACTGCTCCGGTTGTTCTTGTATATCGCAACGCTATTGTGTATGTTGCAGCCACTAAGGTCATCACCGTCAAGCAGTACAACTTAAAAAGTAGGCTGACATTTTCTGGAAAAGCAAAAGGACCCCTCTGTGAAATATAAGAATTAAAACCCCACCTTCAACAGTCACAAATAAGTTCACATGAATCATATTGATCTTAAATACAGAGAAGGAGGGAGGGAGTGGGAGGGGGGAGAGGGAGAGAAAGAAAATATGAGAATTAATTAATTTGGCAATCTTAAAATGTGTGGATTTAAACTTCCACAGCTGGCTGAGGAATTCTGGAAATTGAACACTGGCAAGTTTCAGAAACACTGCATTAGAGGCTAGTACACAAATCTTCACAGGCATCATATATAACAATTGTTCAGGGTGGTCAAGTCTGTTTCACAGGGTGCACGGAAACAACTTTTCCCTATGTCTAAGTCAACTGCTATTTTTTTCAGGATCATTACCATGGCATCTCCCACCTAAACAGCCTATTTGGGAGGGGTGCAATTTTGTGCTTCACTATCACTTCTCTTCTATGCCAACCAACCTAAAACAAGAGGATGGGGGGGTCTGGTTCAAAGTGAGCTGAGGCAAAAAGCCTCAGATCTTCAGGTCTTTGGGGTGGAGAGTGGGCTTAAGTAATTGTTGACTCAGGCAATTGCCTAAACTAGTCCTGCAGTTTTTCTTTTGAGGTTTTTCAGAGGTCGCTTGCCCTTGCCTCCTTCCTTAGTAGAGAAAGAGTGACTGGTCCAAGGTCATCCACCTGCTATGTACAACTGGCTCTCCTCGTATCTCTAATGATTAACATCAGGGTATTCACTGCATAGCATCTCATAAAGATACATCTAGCTCTACCCAATTTTTCAGGTAGGATAATTTTCTGTAATTTTATTTCTTTGTACAGATTTTGTTTTAATAATTTATAAGAGATTCAGAATTAAAAATCCTGGCAGCATCCAGTTCCAGGTAATGATTTAGAATTGGTACTACTATCTCTCATTATCAAGAAAGACTAGTGATGTTTGCCTCAGATTTTTTGCTTTACTTTGAAGTTAGGTTTTTTTGTATTACCACAACACTGGTATAATACATAGATCGCTATACTGTTATTCTAATACAGATTTGCATTCCCAAATCCAGTCACTCAAACGTTTATTCTTTCAAGGGAGTTCCACCTTGGGTAAATATTCCTCCAAGGTATGACAGGTTACACTTTGCAATCATAAAATTTATGCTCATATTTTAAAGATAAGATCTCATTTGCTTCAACATGTGGCAGGTGAGGCTAAGTTCTGCAGCTGGTACAAGTATCATTCATCACCAGGTGATGAACAACACTATTAAATGTTTTTTTTCCTTTGAGTAGTAACAAGGAAACTTACTTTTCATATTATTGGGGGTGTATTGTTTATTCTGTTTCCAGGACAGAATGCAAAATTGTTACACATGGTGCCTACCTGGCAAGGTGATTAAATAAAATTAAGAGAAAGACTTGTTTAACTATTTAAAGCACTAAATTGCAGAGATAAAAAACCATATGATGTTATAATTTAACTTTGACTTCAAAATAGCATTGCATATTTATAGCATACTACTTCATAAAGCCAGTTCAGTGTTTTGGGGTTTTTTTTTAAAAATTGACCATATTATTAATAACTTTGCCAAACTCCTAGTGAACTAAAACTTTTCTTTATATATATTAAGCCTACGTATGAACATGCCAAAAACTGGATGAATCTGTAAAATGTGAACCACTTCCACAGAGAATTATTAGACGTACAGGGAACAGCTACATTTAAATTAGGGATCTACATGGCACAAATCTTTGAAAGCAAGAGGTATAGTAGTTCTCTCAAAATGAACTGAGTTCAATGAACAATTTGTGTACTTCCTTCACATGTCCAGATCATTGTGAAAATTGTCTTCATTTTCTACAATTTCTAACATCAAATCTAATTTAATAATCAAAATATAATTTCATTCCATAGTTAGCTCATATGCTTCCAAACTAAGTTCCTATGTTATTCTATTCTTTCAGCCAGGTGAATTCATATTTAAATAATAAATCACTTGTGACGCCTGACAACAGAACATTTACTTGATTGAAAACAAGAATGGGAGATGTAGTTATTAGATCTGGACATCATTTGCATAAATTAAGCATTATTTCCATAGAGTAAATGCAAACTATCCTCTCAACAGCTCTGAAGTCTTATTTTAGCAATACAGACGGGACGTGAAAAAGCGTGCATTTTTTTTCCGTGCCTAAAGGCTCTTACGGACCAGCTACTCCAACCAAAATCATTTTTCCCAACACGGGACCAGATCTGTTGGACTTCCAAACCTATCATTCCCAGCCAGCATATTTTTTTTTTAAAAAGTCCAATACATCCAAAAAGCTTTGGTTGGGAAAATCTGTTATAGTGCAACGGAACAGCTATCCACAGCCAAAGAATGGGTGGCAACATGCGGACGTCGGCTTGCGCCTTATTTAAACTAGCCACCTTCTTCTAATCAGACTCGGTTCCATTCGGGGGGGGGGGGAGAGAAACCCTTTAGAATTCCGCCTTTTCCATATGGAATCCGCCCCCCCCCCGCACGTGGGGACGCCCAACCACTAGCCCCAATGAAACGGATCGCTCTCTTTCCGCGCAAGTGGTAAAGTGAAGTCGATCGGAGCAGCTGCGGGCTCAGGCGTTAGGATCCGAGGCTCGCTTCGCTTACCTTTCGGAGGCGCCATAGCGGCCAAGAGAAGGAATCAATTGGCGAGCGAATGAGCCCGCGCGGCCGATCAGTCCAATTTACCATAGAGAGCTACAGAAGCCATCTAGAGGGTCCGTTCCGGTACGCGTGGCTTCGATCCTGCCGCCGGAAAGAGAAATAAACCGAAGCTTTCCGCGGAGCGCCTCAAAGGGAGACAATCGTCTTCTTCCAGGAAGAAGGGTTTGTATAGGTGTTGGCAGAGCTGTTCCTTAAAGGGACAGGACGCCAGCAAATACTTATTTTTAACATCAAGACAGACTTCAGCTAGTCCAACTGAGCAACTTTAAGACATGTGGACTTCAAATCGCGTAGTCTTCAGCCTGATGGTTGGGGAACGCTGGGAGTTGAAATCCACATCTTATGTGTCTGTATGGAGATTCTCAGTCATCCGGGTCATGGTTGCCCCAAAGGTGCTTTTTTCAAGTGGCAACTGGACTTTTTTGTTTTTCTTTGAAGACGTTTTGATTCTCATCCAAGAAGCTTCTTCATTTGGGACTGAATGGTGGAGATCTTTTTTTTCCTTCAAGGAAAAAACAAGAAGGTCCAGTTATCTTTTGAAAAAAAAAAAAGCACCTTTGGGTTCATGTCTTAAGGTTGGCAAGTTTGAAAAACACTGAACTAGTAGAGTGAGTGTAAGGTCTGATCTCTTCTTGTGTCTTTTGTTTTGGGATGGATGCCTCACTGTCCAATGCCCACTTTTGCAGCTGGAATTTCTCCAAAGAAGCAACTTCTAGAGCAGCATTTGTTAAAGTGTAGCCCAAGGATCCCTGGGAGTCACCAGATACACTCTCAAGGGTCCGCTAAATCAAAATTATTAGCCAAATATTGAAGATATTTGCAAAAATGTAAAACGTCTCTCTTGTCGTTATTATTTGTTAAAATTATAAGGTTTTTTTTCATGACAAATATGTTAGTATCTAATAGGCTTAATACTGTTAATTTTGCGTGGTTCAATAAAAACTTGCATCAATTTTAATTTTTAATACAATTGTCAATAAATTTAACTCGTATAAACAAAAGCTCTTTTAGTATCCTCCATAATTTTTAAAAGTGGGAGGTGGTTCTGAGAGTGAAAAGTTTAAGAAACACTGATCTGGAGCACTTTTAGGTAAATACATACTGTGATGGCATGAGCTTTCCTGGAGTGTGAGTCATTATCTTGGATTGTTTACGCCTCAGACATTAGTTTTTATTAGACTAAATTTAGTTTTTGGTTTTTGTTAAACTGTTGTGATTTTTAACTATTGCCCGCCCACTCCAGTCACTTTTGGACTGTATCCTAATGGTAAAGTCCTTCAAATTCAGATCCTAGTAATTATGTCAACACGTTCATCGTTTTCTTGGCAACAATGTGTAAGTAGTTTGTCACTGTCTTCTTCTGGGATTTTTCGATTTCTATTTTTCTATTTTCCAGTCTGCTGTATAAAAGTAATATCCTCTAAGCAATGCATGTGCTGGTAACATTTTCTTTCCATTTACTGTTACATTAATAAATGTGCGTTTCCTGTCCCACAATGTCTGTGTATAGGAGTATTGGTTGCTGAGGTTGAGATTTAACATGACCAAACATGATATACACATATAAAGTCACTGTGGGATTCTGAGGCTCTAAGGCAGGCCTGCACAATACACAGCCAACCAACATTCTTTAAAACTCTAAATTCGCTATTGCCAAACATCGCCACCACCTGAAAGGATCCATCACACCCTGAAAGATATACTGCCAAGCACCTCCAACAGCCACAAGCCACATCAACGCCTCCAACTCCAGCCCTGCTGCTCTGATAATCATCAAATTGCTGATCAATATGCCAAATATTCCTTTGTGCCCTGTGATCATTTATCAATGTGGCCCTTTGCTTGTGCCAGCCTGTTCTAAGAACCAACAGTATTACCAGGTAACACCACTGCGCTAATTAGAGTTATGTAATGCTATGAAAAGGGCTGAAAAAAGTGCAAAAGGTGTACACAAAATGGATGATTAAAAAAAAAATAGACTAATCAATGACATACAAGACATGAGAAGAAAAGGAAGAATAGCTAAGAGAATAAGCAGCCTGAAAACTCAAGAAATAAATATTGGTAATAAGAAACTTAAGTGTGGTGGATGAGACGCAGTGTATCTTAATTTATATTTGATAAAATTAAGTTATCATTTAATACAGGATATTGTAGAGGGACAGGTCTGGCCATGAATAATTTATACTGCAGCTTATTATTGATATTTGGAGCTTTCCCCCCCCCCCCCGTTCCTATTCATTAAATGTAGGTCCAACCTTCCAACCAAAAAACGGGAGACTTGTTTACATTTTTAAACATTTTAATTTATTGAAAACAGTTTTCACTTAAACAACAAAATTATGTTTCATCAACTGCTCTAGTTAAATTCACTTTGGTCATACGAGTAGTTGGGGGTGTGCCTCCACGAAGGCCAGCTAGGAAAATCTGTGGCTTCGGTACATTGCTACTGTTCTCTCGCTTAGTTTGTGAGCCAGAATCCTTTAACAAGTATACTTGGGTGTAGTTGTCCCGTCTCATATGACTGAGGTTAGTTTGCATTGAGTGAGTTAGCTTTTGGCGCAAGTTAGCCTGAATACAGAAAAAGATATGCAACTAAGCAAAATCACACTCTTGAAATTATATGGATTCACTGCATATTTTTTTTGATGCTAGAATGCCAGTAATTGAAAGCTAATATATATATATATATATATATAACTATAAATCTAGGTCAACTAGATTGTTAATAGGAAATAATCATTTTGAGAAGATTTCTATCTGTTTTAAAATTGGGACAGTCTAGACTTTTCTCTTACAATAGACAGGGCAAAGGCAGAACGGGCATCTGTTTAATTCAGTCAAATTTCTATGAATTAAATTTCCAGCTGAACTATTATCTACTGGTAAATATAGATTCAAGAGCCTCACTCAATCTTCTCTAGTTTCTGGTTTAAAAATAAAGATTGACTTCATTCTTAAGAATCCATTGGCTTATAAACATACTGCACCATTTTGAATTAGCATAGCTTTCTTCTTAGATGTTAAAAAGAACAAGGGCAATTTATGCCATGATAATTTATTAAATATATATCCTGCCTTTCCATTACAAAAATTCAAAAGAAGGTTTAATTTTTAAAAACACTTAAAAATTAAAATACTGGTAGTGTAAGAGCAAACAAGATCAGATCTTACAGAAAACTTGTAGAAAATTGTTTTAAATGAGCTCAAACACTGGTAAATTAATTAACATTTCAAACTTAAAACTTTCAAAGCTTCATATAGCTGCAAAGAATATTTCAAACATGGGGTATAAATAAATAAGTCTATTCTGCATACTGTATAAATAATTATTCTCAATCTTTGTGGTTCACATTTCTTGCAAATAATTAAGCATGGCTCCAGCTTTAATAACCTGAATATTGCGTCTCATAATCTCAGATCTTACCAAAACTATTTTGTTCAGCTGGAAAATTGGGAATTCCAGTAATTAACAGGCCACCTGAGATTTTGGGACAAAAATTCCAGCCCTTTTAGTTCAATTATCAGGCTAGGATACAGACCAGTTTGATGGCTTTTCTCCTCAACTCCCATTCATTCCACTCATAATTCTTCACAATTGTTGGTGGGAAAATGTGGGTATCAGTCTGAGTACTGCTGTCACATTTTGAGACTGGCTGCTGTAAATGCTTGTCTTTAGTTCTAAACTGGAACAACGGCAAGAATAAAAACAAATGTTATCCCCTTTCCTTAATTTTTGGACCAATGTCACAGAAATTCAATCTGAATTTTTTAAAAAAAATGTTTTTGGTGCTATGGCTCACTCTGCTTTCTTTTCATTAAGGATGACTGAGAAGAATATCAGAAAGCGATTGCTTAGCATATTTCAAATTGGGAAATCTGCAGAGCTAAACTCCCTGCCAATAGTGCAGACATCACCACTGCACCAAGTTCCACCTTTGCTTTGAGAGATATGCTACCGTGTTTCTCAGAAAATAAGACTGGGTCTTATTTTCTTTTGGCCCTCGAAAAAACGGCTAGGCCCTTTTTTCGAGAGGTGCCCTAATTTCCCCCCCACCCATGCCAAGTCCCCCACCCCCACCTCGCCTC
>JANHFL010005726.1:9587-21892 GCA_032468155.1 Oxyrhabdium leporinum | reverse complement strand
ATAAAATGGGGCAAAACTCACTTAACAATTGTCTCGATGGAAGGAAGGAAGGAAGGAAGGAAGGAAGAAGGAAGGAAGGAAAGGGGAAGGCAAGGAAGAAAGGAAGACGGGAGGAGGAATGGAGGATGGAAGGAAGGGGGAAGGAAGGAAGGAAGGAAGGATGGATGGAAGGAAGGAAGGAAGAAGGAAGGAAGGAAGAGGGAAGGCAAGGAAGAAAGGAAGGACGGGAGGAGGAATGGAGGATGGAAGGAAGGGGGAAGGCAAGGAAGGAAGCAAGGACAGAAGGTGGAATGGAGGATGGGAGGAAGGAAAGAAGGAAGAAAGAGAGGGAGGGAAGGAAGGAAGGAAGGAAGGGGGAAGGCAAGGAAGGAAGGACGGAATGAGGAATGGAGGGAGGGAGGGAGGAAAGAAGGGGAAGAAGGAGGAAAAGGAAAGTGAGAGGTGGGAGAAGGAGAAAGAAAGGAAAGGGAAATAGAAAGGCGGGTCCCCCAGAATGCCCTTCTCCTCCATATCTCTCTGTCCTCGCAGATTTAATTCAGAAACCCGATTCTGCAGGATGTTTGAGCTCAGCCCCCAGGAAGGAGAGTTGGAACCAGTAAAAAGGACAAAAGGGGCGAACCTCCCCCCCCAAAAAAATACCCTTTCATGGGCCTGATCCCCTGAACTAGCCCCTCGGCTTTTAAAGATATGGACGGGCAACCTTCTAGTCCTCAAGGACACGAAGAAATCCTGAAGCCGGAGAGGGTCAAGGGGAAGGAAACACGACTCCACAATTGAGGAAAGAGCAGTTTAGCACTTCGGAGAACACAATGCATCACACACACACACACACACGATCTTAAACTTCAGAGAACACAATGCATCACAAACACACAAACACACACACACACACACACACACAATCTAAATTGCACCTTCGTGCAATTCCTTGCACAACTTGAAAGATAGCTCACCCGTACTGGATACACACTCCATAACCGGTGTGCGTTCTCAAAACCTGTTGCCAAGAATTGTACACCCTCACACCTTTGCCGGGCACACAAATCACACTCCGCTGTTGTGTCCCTTCAACAACACACACCGAGAAGTCATCTGAGGTAAGTGATCCCCAGAAAAACCACACCTGCCCCGGGTCTCTGAGCATGTGCGGAGTGCTTTCCCTCTTTAGTGGCCAGTACCACGTTTTTAGAGGAAAATCATGAACAGCAAAGCAGGTTATGTGGGCAGCGAAGGAGGGACGCACAAAACGGACCCACAAGGCACTTTTCCTCCTAGAATGGAAAGACAGGCAGTCCTCAACATACAACCGTTCACTTAGGGACCGTTCGAAGTTGCAACGGCCCTGGCCGCAGTGACCTACGACCGTTTTTCACACGTGCGACCGTCGCGGCTTCCCTATGGTGGCGGGGGATCAAAAAAATCCAGACGCTTGGCAACTGGCACGGACTTATGACGGGTTGCATTGTCCCCAGGGTCACGTGGTCCTTGTTTTTGCGACCTTCTGGCCAGCCCAAGCCAGATCCACGTCACAGCCACGTCACTCACTTAACCGCCGCAGCGACTCACTTAACAGCGGCGGCAAGGAGGGGGGAGAAATGGGGGCGAAGAAGTTCACTTAACCAACGTCTCGCTTAACAACAGAAATTTCGGTCTCGACCGTGGTCATAAGTCGAGGACTACCCGCATGGGAGGAACTGAATATCTCTCCTTATGTTTCAACACTCCAATGGAAGGATTTCCTAAAAAATCAAAAGCACAAAACAGTCACTATACATATATCTAAACATAAGTTTCTTAACTTTTGAATGAAGAAAACATGCAATATATGGATTTTTAAAAAATTAAGCCCATTTTTGTACATTGTGTTCCCCCCTGCTCCTTATTTTTCAGCTGTGTTCTTAAAAGAAGAGCGGGAGAGAAGAGGAGAAAAGAGGGAGGCAGAGAAACTAATATGATGTGGCTGCACAGCGAAAAGCATCAGGAAGCAATTATGCTTCATTCATATTATGGTCATGAATCCGAAAAGTGTCCTAAATAACGTCGTCTTCCATTTATAACCATTTCATAATATCTGATCTTTAAATATATTATGTTTAAATATATATCTGATCTTTAAGTATATTATATTTTTATTATATTTAAAGCAAGAATTATCTGTAATTACCTGGGATGAGGAGGCCATCATACACAGCAAAAGTGTATGCACAAAAACCATGATACTGAAGCAGCAGTTGGCTAAAACTAATTGTACTTTCTGGAAAGAACCATTCTTCTCTGTCAAAATCAGCAGGATTTACTTTCTCATCTAAAATGAATAAATTGAGAAGAATACAAATTAAAGTCTTAGCCAGTACAGGACACTTAAGGGCCTGTAGTATTCCCTGGGATATTCTCATCAATGTCTTCAAAAGAGATGCATGCGTACAATAGATCATCCATGAATCACTCCATGTGCAGAACAGCTAGCTTGCAGTAGTTTGGGCCCAAACTAAAACGTAAGTATTTAGTCTGGATACAGAAGAAAAAAAAAGAAGGCTCTTTTGCAAATGTGGATCAGGGCAGCTGAGAGGAGGCATAAGATTATAGAGGTAGACAGAATTTTGGGCTCTGGCAGCAGTGGGAACTAAGGGGATGGTGGAAGGGAAGAAAAGGCATTGGGAAAATCAGGTAGTGGGTAGTGGTGGGATATACTGAGCTGAGAAACAGGCAGCTGCAGCAATGGAGGCTGAGGGGAGTAGAGAAAATTGGCGAAAATTAGGTAGAGCTGCTAGCAGCAGAGACTAAATGGAGGGAGAAAGGAAAGGTGCTAGGAAGATGAAATCTGGTATATTATGCTGTACAAGGAGTTGCTGAGGGGAGTAAAGGACAGATGGGGGGGCAACATGTCAAATCACTGTGGAATCCCAACAGGTTTTGTTTTGGCCCAAACTCAGAGCATTAAAACCTTTAGGGTTTCGTTTTTGCTGAACCACAACTCATCTAGAACATGAATGAAGGCAAATATACGTGTCCCAGGATAATGTTGCAGATTGGATCCTGCATCATCTAGAACAGGGATGTCAAACTCATGTCGTATGGCGGCATCACGTGACGTATGGGACTTTTTTTCCGTTCGCTAAACCAGGCAGGGGCAGGGGCAGGGCCAGCACGTGACGCATCCGGCCGATGGGTCGTGAGTTTGACACCCCTGATCTAGAACAGTATGTGTTTGTTCCAGAAGTTCCAGAACACAGTGTTTGTTTCAGATTTGAAGCTCAGTACATTTTTCTATTTCATGCTCATTTTTTCCATGTTTAACATTGCACTGCCTTCTCCCTGAGGGGCAAAAAGTTCACAATCATTTTTTTCTATCCTGGAAAAATCCTGAACCAGTTCCAACTGAAGTACATTTCCTTAAAATAATCAATATAGTATAAGAAAAGTATGAGTGAAAAACATGTTATTTTGTCTACAGAATTAAAGATATGAGAGATTCTTAATGTTATATGGCTAAGGACATGAGGACTGCTACTCCCCCCACTCCCAAAACTTCACAATTGCAAAGAATATGTAGTATCTTAAGGTGTTTTTTTCGCTCCTTCTACTTACCAGCATTTTTTAGCAACCTTTCTTCATCAGTTTTGATAACAAGGCCTTTAAGAAGAGGTGCTATAAGCTCTTCAGGAAAGATTAATGTGTGAGTTTCTAAGAATTGCTGGAGACTGACGGTCAAATTATTAAGGAAACTGAGCACCAATATTTCATCTTGAAAACTGGTCCAAAGGTTAGAAAGTCCAATAAATACAGGCTAGAAGGAAAAAAGATACATATAAAAAGATGTTTCTGTTATGGCTGCGAAACTATTGTCTATTTGTCAAAAAGTACCTATTTTGTACGCACCTTGCTTATTATAAGGTATGTCCAGCAAAATGTATGTAAGTGGTGCATTTATGGATGCGTATAGGTAGTCTTCGACTTACGACCACAATTGAGCCCAAAATTTTTATTGCTAAGCAAGACAGTTATTAAGTGATTTCTGTCCCATTTTACGGTTTTCCTTGTCAGGGCTGTTAAGTCATTAGCACAGTTGTTAAGTGAATCTGGCTTCCCCATTGCCTTTGCTTGTCAGAAGGTCACAAAAGGTGATTACTTGACCCTGGGACACTGCAACTGTCACAAATATATGCCAAGTGCCAAGCATCCAAATTTTGATCATGTGACCACAGGTATGCTTCAATAGTCGTAAGTGTGAAAAATGGTCACAAACCAGCTTTTTCACTGCTGCTGTAACTTCGAGTGGTCACTAAGTGAATGCTTGTAAGTCAAGGGCTACCTGTGTATGGATTGGGGAGGTACCTTTAAGGCTAATCCAGACATACTATCAGAAGTGCTGTGTTCAGATCTCCTGCAAATGCTTTAAAAGTTAAACAAAGTGGTTGATGCATTTATTTTTTTTGCCACATATAGTGTGCATGTCACACTTGAGCAACTATTCTTTGGTTGGCAAATTAAACATAAGGCAGGTATGATGCAAATGTAATGGCAAATGAGAGTTCTGGAAAAAAATCCATTTGAGAAAACAAGCTTGGAGATCATGATCCTGGAATGAGGAATAAGAAGACGACTCTGGCCCGGGGATGTGATAAATGAACAGAATTAAGAATGGAGAGATACTGGAAGTTTGTGCCAGTGGGCTCTAAGCACATGTCAGCTGGTCTGAACAGGGTGCTGGGAAGAATCCTACAGGTTAACAAAATATGAGCTGAAGTTGGAAGGTGCAGAACAGGTCAAATGACTCAGTTCTGGATTAGGATCAGGAAACAGAGAGATGATTTGCCAGGAGACAATTGCAATAATCTTAATTGAGAAACAACCAGAGCCTGCATCAATAAAGCTATAGCTTCTCTATTAAGCCCATTGGATTCAATACTCATCAAGTGAATATCTGTGCCCTTGCTATAAAGCACGGGCTCAAAGGGTTCAAAGTGAGCTTATCACAAGGCAAGGTACGGAAACTGCAGAAAAGATCTATCTAGTATGTTAGAATGTTAAAGCTTTAGTCTGGCAAGATACTGTCCATTAGATGCAAGCAATTAAAGGATAGGACTTGACTGGATTTCTTTGTGTTGTCTTTGAGATTAGGCCTAACAGTGGCCTTGCCTAATGACTATGGGATTCAATACCAATTCCAACATAAATCAAGGATTGCTTGTATTGTTTTTAACTACAGTTAGCCAACCAGTAATACAGGAGTTGATGACTATAGAAACTGAAATTACATAAATAAGAGCCCAAAGGATTACAAAATAGGAGTTAGAACTAATCCCCAAGAGATATCTCCATTGCAAAAGAACTGGAAGACAAAGAAGACTTGAACTAATGTAATGCTTAGCAATGATGTTCAGGGCCTGTACTCTAGACAGCAATATCTGTTAATCAAAAGTATTAAACTGCCACTAGGTCCAAAAAGACCAACATCAATGTAAGATGTTGGGGCTTGATCCCCAGATTCAGTACTCTTGACAGCATTATCTGAGTTGAATGACCTGCCCCAAATCTTAATTGGACAAACAATACCACAGGAAGACAAAATAACAAGTGTGAGAAGACAACTGACTCAAAAACCTGGATAAAAAGAGAAGCAGAGATACAGGTTAGGGTTAGGGTTAGGGTTAGGGTTAAGGAAGGTATTTCTGTAGTTCCTTGGATTTAAAAAAATGATAAAACAATAAGTGCTAAGTGAAATTGGAAATGCTTCATGGCAATTATTCAAAAGCACCTGCAAAAACTTTTAGGAAAATTATAAAGCAGAAAGCTATTGCAAAATAGTGAGTGATTTCCTGATGTCATACCAAATTATGCAGTGTTACGTGTCATTGAAAGTTCATTTCTCAGACTCTCACTTGGAACTTTTCCCTGATAACCTCAGTGCAGCCAGTGACAAGCACAGTGAGTGATTTTATCAGGACTTTTCAAACATGGGAAAGCATCACAAAGGCAAACAGAGACTTGGTATGCTGGCTGACTACTGTTAGATCTTTGGGAGAGATATTCCTAAAGTGAAATTCAGCAGAAAATCAAACACTGCTTCTTTTAAATATTAGTTTTCTGCTTTTAATTAACTTTTAAATATAGGCTGTTATCAAAGTAAAGTTGTGTGTCACTCAAAACCGCTGCCAGACAGATTGGGTAAATCTATCAACTGATAAATAAAAGTTTATTTCAGAAAATTCTTGAAATTCAGAAACTTACGTAAACAAGAGACGTGGGCACTGCCGTTTTTGACTTCACAATGTTGTTGACCTGTTCCATCTCAGCTGCAAATTCCTTTTGCATCATTTCAACTTCTTGTGCACATGTGATCACATCAGACTGAAAACATATGTTAGAGGTGGCAGATATAACGTTTGTAGGAAATCATAAAAGTTGTATCAAGTTGCTTAATAAACAAAAAAACATACTTTGTAGACTGGACCATTTCATTTCATTTTTTTAAAATGAGAACGTGCTAGCTTTTTAATGTCGTGCATTCTTATTTCAGCTAAAAGTGATTTGCCATCCCTCAAATTTTGCCCATCTTTCACTTAGACAGTTTATATTGAACATTTACAACACATAATAGAATCTCACCAGAATAATGCAGAGGAAAGCTTCATGTTGCCTGACATTGTAGAGGGCTTCTTTCAACATTGTCTGCTTAAGTTCTATGTCAGCATTTTGACTCTGGTGCATCATTTCAATCATGGCCGTGTATCGGTAAGCTAGCTGTTGGGAAGCATGCAGTTCAATGTCTATATGATGGCTGGCTGCTGGGATAGCTTCATTCAGAATCGCTGGCACTGTTGACACACAGTTTATCTCAAAGTTCCATTTCTTTAATTAGCAAAATACATTTTCCTCACATGCCCAGGTCTAAATTATTATTCGAAGAGTACTGTCCATCCCTTAGGTGTACACTTGGGCTTTTGAGAAGTCCTTTCCCCTATAGCCTCCTACATGCTTCAGAAAGTGTCCTCAGAAGCTGAGGAGATTCTCCAATAATTTCTACGACAAACACAAAAAGTTAAATGTGAAAGGGAAAGTCACCAATTGGTGAACGTGCAGAAGGACTTCAGGTACATCCCCAGACCTCCTTGGATCATGCTTTAAATCAATTAGACAGAGATCGGAAATATTCTACCAAATTTTCTACCTTTGAAAAAACTATGATTAGATTGTTCTGGAGGTTACTCAGAGAAAAATAACTTATCATTTCAGGGGGAGGGGGGAATTAAAGGTAACTGTCATCTCAAGCAATTCCGAGCAGCCCTGAACATTTCTGACATGTTCAAAAGTAGGTTAAGTATGTATGTTCTGCACTTACATTAGTAAATAGGTGTTCACTTACAGTCATCAATGCCTTCGCCACCTTTTCCACAGTCCTTGTTGAACAATCGAATTCCTGTGACAATCATGGTGAGTTCTTTCAATTGCTGTTCTTTGTCTTTTTTACTGAGAGAGAGGAAAGCCGCAAGCTCTGTTTGAGGAAATACACTCTGCAGGGCAGCTGGTAAAATATTAAATATGCAAAGAGTCAGATCGTGAAAAAACACTGACTTCCAAGGGAGAACAGTAAAGCCAGTTTGAAAACAGACCATCTCTAATCTCTACCTTTCGCCTAGCACAATATAATTCTTGCTCATTTTTGAGTTCTGCTATTGAAATAATGCAAATTTCTGTTTGGAGTTTAACATTTTTTATATTTAACATGTGAAGTTTCAGAAAAAAAACAGTTAAGTAGCCATTGTTTTATTGTGCAAATGTAAAGACAAGCTTGAAGACTTGTTGGTATATCAATTGTCCTATAGCCCAGAAAAATCCTTTCCCGGGCTCCTGAAAATGGGTTCTGGGTTAGTGAGAGACAATTTCTGCCTTTAAGTGCTGGGCGACTTTAATCACCCTGACCTGACTGCCAGTTCCAACAATGCCCAGGAATTTATGTGCTGTATGGCAACCATAGACTTTTTCAAATAGTCAAATAGTCATAGGTTCAACACATATAGGTGGCCAGGCATGTAATAGTTGTCTCAGAATGTATGTTAGATGATCCATGAAAGAGTTTTGTCATGACCAAATCACATGCTGATTGTTAGCCATCTAGGATCTCCACAGGACAGGAGAACCCATTTGAGTGATCTGTCCCAAATGCCTAAAAAATCCAAAGTTTCCAGAAAGCCCTTGGGAAATTCTCAGCTGTGTAGCAGGCAATTCTATGCAGCGCCTGGTGAACAATTAGTAGCCAAAGGCAAACTGGATGCTGAACGGTATTGCCCCTGAGTAGTCCTTTTCTAGAGCTGCCATTGACCCACTCCTTCATTCCATCTCCTTTGGAAATGGAACACCAGGAATAATAGCATTGGTAGAAGAAGATGGGAAGTGAATCCAGCTGATCACGGTAAGCTTAGAGATAAGGGAGGTGAAATCTGCCTAGTTCTCCATTATTGCATTAGCAGGCTGTCCTTGAGCAGCCTTGTTTATAGTGACTGGCTAGGGAGAAATTAGATAGATATCTCCAGCTGGACACTGTGAATATTTTGCATAGAATTCCGCTCATAAAATCACTCATATTTGCTATAAGCCTGACTACACATGGCAGAATCCTTGGTGATAACTAAGGCATTCTCTTGTCATATCTGGGATTCCTTTCATTCCTATAGTTTCAAGGAGGTGGGAACGGTACTGTCTAGGTTGAACCCTAACCACCTATTCTTTGGATCCCTGTTCATCCTGGTTAATTACAAGGATCAAGAGGAAAGATAATCACTTTGGGAGATTGTCAACATTTTTTCGGGGAAGGGAGGAAATACCAAAATGGAAACCTTCTGAAAAAGTCATCCCTGGATCCAGGACTTTCAGATAATTCTAATCCAATTTTCAGCATTTCTGCTAAGATGAGGTATGTGAGTACTTGTGAAGGATGTTAATCTAGTGATAGTGGACCAACTTCACAATACCATAGAAGCAGACTGTTTGGAACCTTTTGAGCGATAGTTGAGAGTAGAATATGCATGTGACACTTTTGTCACTTTTATGGATGTCCTACACCAAGACTTCAATGAAAGTAAGTACTCCTTCTGGTCCCTCAGCAGATTTTAATACCATTGCTGATATTTCTTTCTGGATTATCTTCAGGTTTGGGAGATTGGAAGCACCACTTGTAGTGGATTTGCTCCTTTCTGAGTGGGTGGTTTCAGTCTGGGGTAACGGGAATCAAGAGGTTATCCTGATGACCTCTGATACGCAAGATGCTACGGGGTTGGTCATCCCTCCTCTGCTTTAACATCTGTATGAAACTACCAGGAGAGGCCACACAATAGTTTGGGGCGCAGTATCATCAGTTTGCTATTAACTGAATCAGTGGTGATGAGACAGCAGGCTACTGATAGGTAATCCTCACTGACTATAATTGGGACCAGGAATTCCATCACTAAGAGATGTGGTCATCAGTCACATCATATGATCATGCTAACTTATGGGTCATGACATCCCATGGTCACATAATCACCATTTGGTTCCTCCTGCCCAGCTTCTTTGCTTGTTGGAAGCTGGATGTTAAGACAGAACACCTATATCACCCTACAATGTAGTGCTCTGCACTATTGCAATATTTCTGTTCCCATGAAACAATTTTTAGTTTTCAGAAAGAAACTAGAGAGGATGAGAATAGTTTATTTGTGGATTATCTTCAGGCAGTGCAAGAGGAGGCATTGTTGGAGGCAAACTGCTGACTCTATAAACCGCTTAGAGAGGTTGTACAGCACCATGAAGCGGTATATAAGTCTAAAGTGCTATTGCTATTCTCTTTTTCTGTTACATATAGGCATATGTGAATGTGTGGATAGATAGATAGGATATAGAAAGAGACAGAGGAAGGGGCAGTGGCAGAGACAGAAAACCTTTAATGTTTCCAGCTTAAGCTAAAGGACAGCATTGAAAGTAATATTTATTTTTTTCTCATATCTCCTTGAGTTAACTATTGTAGTCAAATTACTATATACAATATTACTAAAAAGCTATAATGTTATATTTGGATGTTTTTACTAACCAGTTGCCTCTCTAATGACTTTGATGTCTGTAGGAGATCCAAGGCCAGAGCGTAGCAGCACATAGCTGACAATCTTTCGATAAACACTTTCTAATTCTTCTCGGGTACGAGCTCGATTATCGGTAATTTCTCTAGATACAGGAGCAAGCCTTGAGTCTAGAACATGATGCTGTTCCTTAATTAACTCAACTAAGAGAAAGCACAAAACCATTGCATGAAAGCTATTCCCAACTCAACTATTAAGGTGAACATATCACAATATATTTTAAAAGTGAGAGCCTTTCTCTCACTGGGCTTAACATCCTGCAGTTAGATTTTCAATTCAAATCATAGAGAAAGCAAAAGACTATAACAGAGAAACAAAAAAGACTTTCAGTACAGTATAGGTATGTAAAAGTACCCATATCTTAACATACTCAACTCTTCCCACACATTCATTTTGCTACAATACTACTATAATCTCACCAAATTATCCTAATTGCACAGTTGGGTTCCTCACTGAGTTAAAACAGGTTGAATAATGTTTCACAATTGGTAATTACACATAACCATTTATTCGTATCTCTGGAATACAATATATCTGTTTTATCAATCTGATAAGTATATAATGTTTTCGGGCGCGGTACCTCAGTGAATTAAAAAGATCAGAGAAGGTCTATACTCCAGCGTTTAAATCTTACCACCATGTGACACAGTAAGCTTCCTGCACCTGCCTCAGTTCCTACCAATCTAGCAGTTTGAAAGCATGCAAATGTAAGTAGATACATAGGTACCACTTCTATGGGAAGCTAATAGTGTTCTGTGTTTCGCCAAATGCTTTGCGGTGCAGCATGATGTCATGCCGGCCACAAACGTCTTTGGACAGCACTGGCTCAGTGGCTTAATAAAACAAAGATGAGCACCGGCCCATAAAATTGACTGTGACTAATGGAGTAAAACCAGCAAGGATACCCTTACCTGTATAATGTTTTCAGGATTTCAAGACTATTAAATTAAAGACTATTAATGCTAGGCAAAGTACAGGTTGGTTATATTTGAAGACATTTCATTTATAACTTCCTTGCTTTCATTTGTGTGTATGATTGTTTATTACATTACTTACTTTTACTATCAGTATTAATATTATAGCTATTTGGATAAACAAGAATGGATGCTTTACTAGGCAAGAAGCCCCGTTAAAATCTAAATTTTAACCTAATGTAAGCATGAATGAGAATGTATTACCAGAGTAATATATTTACAATATATAACTTTACCACAAAGTGTTTACCTCGATTTGTATAGTTCATATCAAAATAAACTTGCATCTTAATTGTGTTCAAGGATGGATTTTTAACATCAAGAAGTCTGTTGACGCAAAGCTGAAAAGAAACACTGTTGAAATAAGTTATTTCAAGCTATCTTGCAAATGATGAAATTTCTAGCAACTTTTATTAAATTCTTGGCTCAAAGTTTATATACTGGAATCAAACACTATCATTCCAATGGAAATATAAGCCAAATCTCATATATATATCTGCATGCTGCTCATGTAATATTCTGGTAAAAAAAGAAACCTAGTTCGTTAGTATAACAGTATGGGACATCTCTAACAATCTCTAACAATCTCATAAAATCAACACAATAAAAACTGTAGTATTGTATTTTATTAGTAGTACTATTATTATTAAGTATCAACTCCTTCTTTTTACTAAAGCAGGTTAGAATTATAAGGGAAATCTCACGTAACTTTTAAGTCCTTCAACACACAAATCTTTAGCAAGACAAATTCCATCTGCCTTAAAACATTCTACTTCATTTGGAAATTTATGTCTTCATTCTTTGGATGTCCTACACACCTCAGAAAGGCCCAGGCTGGATTTGTGTAGTTATTTTTAGAAATCGCTTTGTATGAGAAAGATTTTTAAATTCAAAGCATTGTGGCAGAAAACATTGAATGTAACATGTTAACCACATTTTCATTATATTTTTACATACAGACTTGGTCTTGAGGAATAGTTCCAATGTATAGTTAGAAAATAATCTAATAATTGATTGTTATCAAATTATTTTAAGAAGATATTTAAATAATACTGCAATAGTGCTGTCAAGCCTGAATTTGGTTAGATGGTGGTTTGGGTTATGCAGGTGAATTCAGCTTGACACACTGAGAGTGAAAGGGGGGAGAACTGAGGTGGATGGAGTTGCCAGCCATAACAACATAGCTGGTCAATGAGTCAGCCTCATTCCAATGACAGTTAAC
>JANHFL010005725.1:65327-88135 GCA_032468155.1 Oxyrhabdium leporinum | reverse complement strand
GACTTTTAGATGTAAACCGCCCCGAGTCCTTGGAATGGGGCGGTATATAAATTTAATAAAATGAAAAAAATGAAAAATGACACATTGCCTGCACATGATACGTGTAACTCCATTGCAGTTTCTACTGGTAGCCTGCTTACCCTCCTTCCCTCCATCCCCAAGTCTTTTTCCCCCTCCCCAACCATGATCATAACTACAGAGCTGGAGAAGGTGTCTTGGAGGCTTCTGTCATTCACTAGGTTCCAGGTATGTGGTCAATTGTGGGCACCACAATATTCTTCCTGATCTGAGTACTGAATACTAAAACCTGGGACTGAGATTGCTTCCACACAACCCTTTTTTCACTCTTCAGTTTTCCCAAAGCTGCATGATACTTTAACCTCCTGCCAGTTTCAAATGCTGGATACAGGCTGGATAAAAATCAACACTTTTCTTGACTAGAGTGCAAATTACCATTGGGTCAGTGCTGCATCTGAGCATGATGCAAATACATTTATCTTTTCCTTGTCTGCACAGAGAAAGAGGTACAAATAATTGCTTCATTCCCCCTACCCCTCCCCAAGCTTTCTGTGCATGCTTTATGTATTTGCCTGGTCATTTTTTAAAATCAGCAGTAACTGCCCTGAGCTCTTGTTATAAAGGAGGAGAGGTTAGCCTATTAAGACATTATTCTTCCTGTATGTAAACCCCCACTGAAAATAATAATAGTGCATCTAGGTTTCTTGATAACCCACAGTATATATAAGCAGGAAATTCAAGCCAAGCAGGGAATATCCTTTTAAAACCCAGGAATTGTGTAAGGGATCATAAATGCACCAGAAAGATTAATATCTGTCTCAATGATTTTTATTGTTCATGAAACATGGAGGAAAAATGCAGGAAAAGTTTCCATAGACATGAAAACAGCTCATTTCCAAATTCCAAGCTTTGCAGACATTCAAAGTTGCAACTTCCAAAAAATAATATTTGCAATTCATGCTGAGTAGCAGCTCTTGCTAGAATGTCAAGCTTCTTGCATAACTACATGAGCTTAAGGATCAGACGTGTGTTTGTGTGTGTGTGGGGGGGTGGCGGTTACTTAATACATTGCAATATCAACACCCCCCTTCCTCATTTCTGACTTTCATAATGGCACTTGGCTGATAACTGTTTTGCATATTTAATTGATGTTCCTGGCACACATCTTTTTTTTACTGCCATAGTTAATTAAATTTGATCCAAGCCATGGACCCCTTCAAGAAGCATTGTAGCTTTGGTAAAGCTTGGATCAAATTTAATTAACTATATTAATTATATATATATGCCAAATTTTGTGTTCTTATTTTGCCTCTTTTTCATTATATGTACGGTAAATGTAATAAAATGTTCAGAGAGAACTTTGAATGAGACTGCAATAATCAAAGACGTGTTTTGAACGGTAGTGCCATACAATAGTCAGATGCTACATTTCTGAAGATCCATGCAAAATGAAATCAAGCAAGACAGAGGTCCTGTTAAGAGACTAGCTAAGATGGGTTTTGGAATTTGGCTAATTCGCACATGTCCAGTTTGGGAGGTGTTTGACTTGGACATTTTCCTTGGGACTCAGTACTTAAGTTGACCAGATTATACAGCGTGATAGAAATGCTACAAATAGCTACAGGCATACTTGCCTTATTCACCTCCATTAGACCGTGAGAACACATTCACCTCTTGAAAAAGTTTTCAGACGTTTTAGATGATGTGTATTCTGTAGACTTCTTTTAGTCAAATTTGTTTCTGATATCAACATGATTTGTTTCTGGACTGATTCATAGGATTGACTTGTTAAAAAAAAACTGTACTAGGAGAATATATCTGAAAAAGTTTCGCATATGAACCAGACTATAGTTAAAGATAAGTTTTACAGGTTATGCTGTATATTCTGCTACTAAAAATGTGATGAGATAGCATTGACTAATTTATTTCTTAATAACATCTTCCTGATGACATATTTCCAAAAGTGGCTAAATTAAGATCTACTCTTGGGAATATTTAAATGTTATATTAACTACATACGTTATTTTAAAATGTTATATTCTGCTTGGCTTTTTAAAACATGAGACTTGTTTAATCATTTGTTAAACAGTTTAGTTCTCTTTCCTTCCCCTGAAACTATTCTTTCATTTTTCTTCTTTGACAATAGTTGGTTTGCTTGAGTCTCTTGCACACAGCTCCTTGAGGGCCTCTTAAATCCAAAAGTTAGTATGAAATTGCATCTTTATTTTTTTTTAAAAAGCATCAAAGCCCTATTCAGCCATGAAAGTCACTGGGTGGTTTTAAATTACTAGCTATCTCTCAGCTTAATCAAATTCACAGATTATTATTTTTTTGCGATAAAGTGATGGAGCAATGCCATGAGCTCCTTGATAGATGAGCCATATAAAAACATATTTTGAATGTAATTCTACCATCACTTATACTAAAATCCCACCTGTTTTCTTCAGGCAAGTACCTGAGGACAATAGAATGACTAACTCCTTGGGAGCAGCAAATGGTGCTTAATCAGAAAAATTCCCAGCAGAATGTGGATTAAGGATTTATAGGGCAATCCTACCTATCATTTCCAAAAGCTTTGATTTTTCAAGTCTCGGTTGCACCTGGAGATCTATTAGAGTGACTAAGTTTGGTTGTGGCAACTATTAATGCCCACTCTAGGATTAAGGTAAGTCTGAAAAGTTTCCAAGGAGGAAAACTGGGAACCCTCTCGGTGATGTGACTCTTCTGTGCCTCCATGACTTTAGGTCATCAAAGAAGAAGAAGAAAGGGTTATGGAGTTCTTGTAGAGACTGGGTTACAGGCCAGAGCCATTTTTCTCTCTTCACTGGAGGAGTAAGGATCACCCCCAAGTTATATTCCAAAAAAATCTAGAATCAGAAGAGCTTGAAGGGACTTTGGAGATCTTCTGGTCCAGGGGTGTCAAACTCATGGCCCAGGGGCCAGATCCGGCCAACAGAGTGCTTAGATCTGGTCCCTGGGGCTTTCCTGGAAACAGTGAAGGACCAGCCCGTGGTGCCTCTGCCAGTGAAAATGGAGCTTGGAAGGGCTGCAAGAGGCCATCGTAGTAAAAAATGGAGCTCGGGCTTCACCACAGGTGCCCCTGACACAAGTGATGTTGAGCTAGCCATGCCCACCCTACCATGCCACTTCATCCCCCCAAGGTCAAACACAACACTGATGAGGCCCTTAATGAAACCCCCTGCTCAAGCAGGAGATCCTGTACCATTTCAAACGAGTGGCTGTCCAGTCTCTTCTTAAAAAGCTCCAGTGATAAAGCACCCTTCTGCAGGCAAGCTGTTCCGCTGGTTAATTGTTCTCACTGTTAAGAAGTTTCTCCTTAAGTCCAGGTTGCTTCTCACCTTGATTAATTTCCATCCATTGTTTCTTGTCCTGCCTTCTGGTGCTTTGGGAAATAAGTTGACCCCCTCTTCTTTGTGGCAGCCCTCATACACTGGAATACTGCTATTATATTACCTCCAGTCCTTCTTTTCGCTAGAGTAGCCATAGCCAGTTCCTACAACCGTTCATATATTTTAGTCTCCAGGCACTTAATCATCTTAGTTGCATTTCTCTGCAGTTTTTCCAAAGTCTCAACATCTTTTTTATAATGTGGTGACCAAAACTGGATGCTGTATTTCAGTTGTGGTCTTACTAAGGTTTTATAAAGCGGTACTAATGCTTCACGTGATTTTAATTCTGTGCCTCTGTTTATAAAACCAAGGATTGTATTAGGGGTTCTTTTGGCTGCTGCCCCACACTCCTGGCTGATGTTTAAGTGATTATATTTAAGCGATTTTAGTAACCCCCAATACCTGTAGCAGTCTGTGCATTGTTGAATTGCAATTATTCCTGGCAAATTTTTAAGTGGGAAAGATTGAGAATTCAAAGATATGTCTACCTAGATAATTGCATAATATGGCATAATAGATCTCAGCCTTTCCTTTTAGGCATATGGATGACTGCATTTTGGGGTATGTAAATGGCTTTAGCCCCCGCCCCAAAAGAATATCTATATGATTCTCTGACTCAGTGGAAAATCTGAATTGTCTGTATGAAATGTCCCATTAATCCCATGGTGCAGCTTGTGATCATACGTACATCACATCCGCCCACATATAATACACACCCACTCTATATGCATTTAAAGCCCTTTAGAACAGGTAGTCATTGGACCCTTCCCTTGATATTAAAAGTCCTTCCTTTCCTTTATGTCTCAGAAACTACAGGGAAGAAATATTTTTCAGGCGTGGAAGTTTCCCTTGCAATTTCCAGACAAGACCTTCACCTGTGTTTCCTCCTTCCCCCCCTTCCCAGGCTGAAGAAAAAAGCTTGCGTGCAAGGCACCGATGAGTAAACAGATGTTGGCAACATCAGTCCTGAGGGTTTCCCTTATTAGGTTCTTTGTTACCACAGTAACTGCCAACTACAACCTGCAAACAGTTACCTAAACCCCATGATGCATTGCCAGCAGAACTCCCACAGAGGGAATTCTTGTTTATATTTCAGTTGCTTAGGCAACCCCATTCGGACCGCTGTAATTGGGATGCGGGTGTGCCTGAATTTCAGGAGTGCATCTGTGTCCTTTGCTCTCCAAAAGAGCAAAGGACTACTATGAGTCATTAATAGCTTTACAATCTTGGCTTAAAATCATTTTTGTTTCCTTTTAAGTGTTTTATTAACAGGAGAAAAGAATTACCTAAACAACTTATTACAAGACTTTTTTTTTTTAAAGGAGGAAAGTATTTTGGTAGAGTTTAGATAGTAATCAGAATAACAGAATTGAAAGGGACCCTGGAGATCTTCTAGTCCAACCCTCTGCTCAAGAAGGAAACCATATAGCTTTTCAGACAAATGGTTGTCCAATCTTTTTTTGAAAAAATCTCCAGTATTGGAGCACCTACAACTCCTGGAGGCAAATCATTCCACTAATTAATTGTAAATTGCTTCTCTCCTGGATTAGTTTCCATCCATTGCTTCTTGTCCTGCCTTCAGGTGCTTTGGAGGATAGATTGACCCACCTCTTCCTTGTGTCAGCCCCTTAGATATTGGAATACTGCTATCATATCACTCCTAGTCTTTTTTTTCATTAAGCTAATTGTTGTAAGAAATATCCAACTGGTTCAGTTCCAAGTGTGGAGAAAGACACTGGAAACGTGGAGACTGATTGGAATGATGGTTTATTGATGGACAGGACCACATGGCTTTGAGGTCCTTGGCAGCTGAACACATGGAGTGGAGAGTGAGGGTTATTTATACCCTCTCTGGGGCCTTGCCCTCGAGCATCCTGTTCCTGTGACAAGAAATGTATTCTGTTGGCTGTAGTCAGTCTCCCATGGGACCATGTCCAGTCATGTTTGTCTGAATCAAGTTTGGTTAAACTCTGAATGGTGAATCAATGTCCCCAGGTGATTTTGCAATGCAGTGAGCCCTGCTGCTAGATTATCCTATTATGTATTGGAGGGTCATGTCTTAATCCCATTACCCTGGAGCTGAAGGTCTTTTCTTTTGTAGATAGGCTGGCCCAGTCCTTCTCAATGGGCACCAAATATCTGCTGGGGGCAAGGAGCGAAAGCTTTAAGTTTCTATCTCCCTTAAGATTTCTATTTCTCTTTTAGGAGAAATATAATATTCTGCCTTTTTAATATTTCCTAAAATATTTCATTCTTCTAGGAGGGGTGGGTGCTAACTTTCTGCATAGTCATACAATTCCAGCAACTATTCTTCATATGTTTTAGCCTCCAATCCCTTAATCATCTTTGTTGCTCTCCTTGGGACTCTTTCTAAAGTCTCAACATCTTTTTTTTTTATATCATGGAGACCAAAACTGAATGAAATATTCCAAGTGCAAGGGCATTATCAAGTGGTGTTATCACTTCACTTAATCTTGATTCTATTCCTCTGATAATGCAATCTAGAACAATGTTGGCTTTTTTTTTAAATCCAGCAATACAAATCATTCAATGATGGGGAGACCTACTTGGGGTGGGGTGGGGTCTATTTACTTGGATTATTTCTGTCAGTAAACACAATAAATTTCTGTTTCAACAGATGGCAGCATCTTGCTGATCTTATCTAGATTGGGAAGCTAAACAGAATCTTGGTTTGATTAGGACTTGGATGGGGGGTTAGCTGAGACTGGAAAGTCAAAAACCATCTTAGAAGAAGATCACAAAAGCCACTTCTGTATTGCTGCCAAGCAATACAACCTCATGGATCTGTGTAGGGAAACATTACAAACTGAAGTCATTTGCTGTTTCATTCTTCTTTCCCTTTTTGTTTTACTTTGATCAATTATGTGCCATCAAGTCAAGTGTCAACTCTTAGCGACCATATAGATAGATGTTCTCTATGACAATCATCCCTAACTCGATGTTTCAGGCCTTCCAACAGTGCATTCATCACCAACTGAATCCATCCTCCTCTTTTCTTCCACCTTTCTCAGCATCAGAGCCTTCTCCAGAGAGTAATTCTTCACATAATGTGTCCAAAGGATAATTTGAGTCTGGCCATTTGTGCTTCTGGTGAGAAGTCTGGGTTGGTTGCATGTTTTCTTGTCTTTCCATAGTGTACTTGATGGACTTCTCTAACACCAAAGTTCAAAAGCATCAGTACTGTTTAAAGTCCAAAGTTTTTAAAACATTTAATTATAAGCTTATATCCAAGTGCACTTCAAAACCTAATTTTTGCCACAATAAGCTTATATTTAGGTTTTATTTATTTGCTAGGTTTTATTTATTTGAATTGTACAAATAAGTCAAGGCAGTAAAAGTATCCAATGCACTTTCTTCCTATTTTCCCCACAACAATAACAACCCTCTTAGGTGAGTTGGGCTGAGAGAGAAGTGACTGGCCCAAGGCCACCCAGATGGCTTTCATGGCGAAGGCAGGGCTTGAACTCATGGTCTCTTGATTTCTATCCTGGTGCCTTAACCGCTAGACAAACTGTTTCTGACTGGCTCAGGTTTTGGGATAAAAGAGCATAATTGGCATCAAGGCACCCACTGGCCTTTCTAGTCTACAGGATTGGGACTTCCAGTGGTCTCTCGCCCACGTACTAGCCATTCTGTCCCTGCTTAGCTTTCTGGGAATGCCAAGGTTGGCTAGTTCTACAGTGAATGTCTAAAAGGTCCATGAACCCTGGCTTGTTTAATATTAGCCTTCCGACCATCTATTCTTAGATAGTCAGTTGGATGGAGGGAGAGACTTGGTAGCAGGGTTCTGAATCATATTATCTGCTTCAAGGAGAAACCAAACTCAAATGAGAATCGTCAGATATGATTTCCCAGAGGGTCAGTCCAGCTGCAGTTTTGGGCAAATGGTCACATGTACTTATCACAAGTGATTCTAGAGCCAGTTTATTCCTTGTTTTCCACATGCAAGAAATGCATCTTTGAGGCCTATTGATGTGGTCTTAATCAGGACATCTTTTCAAATTTCACTTCAATGGCATGAGCTTAACTTAAATGAATGATGAGCAGGAAATTTGCATACTGAAAATATTGTGTCATCATATAAACAAATGTGGTAGTAGAGGAATAGCTATTTATTTATTTGTTTATTTATTTATTTATTGCATTTTAGCCACAATTAAATACATATCTATAAAGAGGGAAAACCTCTTTGCATTTTAGAGTTTCCAGTAGATGTAATACCCTCCCCCACACACATACAAATACACAACCCCCCACCCTTATGGAATTGGCATGTTTCTGGTTCATTCCCCTTTGTCTGGGACTTTCATTCCTATTTTATTGTATTTATTAACTTTGTGTGCTGTTCATCTGCCTGATAAGGCAGCTCTGGGCAGTTTACAAAGAATGAAAAGATCAATATGAAATCAATTAAAATTTTAAAAACTATATAAAAAAATTAGAGCCCAGGAGACAAACAGCACAGGAATGAGATTTTCTTACCCCATCAGCCACCTCAAGAGGAGAATGCCCCCCGTCAGGGCCCCAAACCGACTGGCAAAACCAACTTTTCATACCCTTCCAGAAGGGCAAAAAGGTAGGAGCAGTTTTCACCACCATTGGTAAGAGTATTACACTGGGGCCACAGTGGAAAAGGCTCTTCTCCTTGACCCTGCCTGCTGGAACTCTTTAGCAGGTGGGGTCCTCAGTAGGCCCCGTTTGTGGAGCCTAATGGAGCCAGTGGAGTGGATTAGTCCCATTGGGATGAGATTATTTTACTTTATTCTGCCTTTATTATTTTTGTAAATAAATCAAAACAATAAACATATCTAATATTCTTTCCTCCTTTTATTTTCTCCATAACAACCACCCTGTGAGGTAGGTTGGTTTCAGAGAAAGTGACTGGTCCAAAGTCACCCAGATACCTTCCATACCAAAGGTGGAACTAGAACTCTCAGTCTTCCAGTTCCTAGCTTGCTGCCTTAACCATTAGATCAAACTGGCTATATAAATTTTGGGAGCATACTCAGTGGGAAGAGATTATGGCAAGTCCATTAAGTGCCAGGGATTTCTTCATACCCTTGAATATTTTCTGGAAGCATATAAGAAAAAGCAGGAAATTGTCAGAACTTATAAGCACATTGCAGATCCACAATTATTCCTCTTCCAGGATATGCCATTGATAATAATCTTAATGTATTTCTATTTTGCATTAAAGTAGCCTTCATCTTTTAAAAACTATTATTGAACAAAGATTATATTTCTTTCTGAGTATCCACATTACTTTTGCTTTGCTTATTATTATTGATGCACAGGGGAGGGATCATAGGAAGTTATATGGAGGAATGGGAGAAACGCAGATGGAAAGTTTGCCTCCTCTGATTCTTCCTGAATAAATATCTAATTCTCTCTTATTTCCCTTTACTGGGGAGTCATCTGGTTTTGATAGTCATATCCCCACTTTGTACTCAGCCCATCACTTGTATGGCCCACTTACTGTTCCCTGATTGTAAGAATAGGTAATGTCCTCCCACTCCAGGTCTACCCAAATGTGCCACATGGTTGTATCTTCCAGGTTCAAAAATAAGGGTTTTTTTTTAACCCAAGAGATCTTAAGCCCTTCAGAGCAGAGTGTCTCATCCTATCCTATACCAGCCTTAGCTCTGATTGGCTGCAGAGCCTGTCATGCCCCCTCCCCTTCAGTGACTCTTTGCTGCCCCGTGAAGCCATTTTGTTCGGCTGTCTGTTTTCTAATGGTTGACAGTTTGCTTTGTTTCTTAATAATCTTGTGGTTGACCCAATGATGGCCCATTAAATCAATGAACTATCCTCAACCCTAGAAACATAACCCTTATATCACTCTGTGATAACCTTATGAAATTCCAGCTATGATTGATTTTATTGTCTCTTGAGAGAATCATACTACTATGTTCCCTTATATAGTACAGCTGATGTGGCTATGGAAGTACATAGATGCATTGTATTTTCACTTTATGTTATTGATCATTGTTTTCTCAATGGCCTCGATATATCAACTTAAGAGGCAATTGGTCTCTGCTCTGATCTCTACTAAAATTCATGAAATTATGCTTGTGCTGAACTGCCTCCCTCTGTATTATTGGTATGTGGCATTTGCTGTTCTTATTTCTAGGTGACTAACTCCAAACCACCCAGCTGGTTTTCATGCCTAAAGTGCACTAGAATCCACAGTCTTCTTATGGAATATCTTGTAAGAAAACTTGTTGTCTTTTCTTTCCTGGTTCAAAACTTATGTCACCAAGTACATTCTTAATCACTGTCAAAAATGTCATTTAACATAATACTGTTTTTATAGCAGCTCTTTTAAGATTGCCTGGATTTGCAACCAGAGCGAGATGCCCTGTGGCATAAGCCACTGAAGGGAATGGCCACTAATTTCCCCTTTATTTTCTAGAAAAGGAAATCTTTGAAGTGACTGGATGACTTCATACTTCCAGTTGACTTGGGTGTGAATGCAGGTTATAGCCAATATTGCAGCATCTAATTGCCTTTTGTGGCTTCTTGCATTCCATTAGATATGGCTGAAAAGACTGTAAAGACATTCCACCGTTAGTCATTACTTATGTCAAAGGAAGACATAATATTATAGATGGCATCAGGAAGACCAAAATAAAATAATAAAAAAAGGCCTGAGGTGGATTGACGCTACTGTACACATCCGGATTTTTATTTCCATTGTAAATAAAAGCAGGACTTAGCTTGCATTTATAGATGCTGAACAGACCAAACACATTTTTGAGTGCAAATATATAAAATAATCTGGTAGAATGTTTTATCAGAATCATTATAATCTACATTATTCATTAGTAAATACTGTTCAGATAAAAGTATATTTACAGTATATTATAGTACAATGGACACATAAAGAGGCCATGCCGTCTATGCTCTACATAGAGAAATAATCTGAATATGCTTCTTTTAAAGGCCATGATCATGTAGATAAAAAAAAACAATCTATTTCAAGGACAGATTAACAGATTCCAGTGTAATGCAACAACATGACTTTTCATTTGAGGTTTCAAGGACAGATATTTACTTAAATAATTCATAGTAAATGTCCCCAAGCTGTAGAGTGTAATAATCGCCCTTGAGATGTGAACTAATCTGTAGCTCTTATCTTGCCAAACCTTAGGTATGTTCTTTATAAAATATTTTTGTCAAAGATTCTGCTGGAAATAAAATTGGTCATCCTACTCCATTATTACTTTGCAGTACTATAAACATTAAAATTAAATCTGGATTGTGTTAATCAAAGATTCATCTTTCAAACCCTGAGAAAAGTATATTACTAAAAGTGTGCACAAGTACGGTTGCAGAAATGACATCTTTAAATAACCCCACATTGGAGTCATTTAAATTTTAAAAGCTGTAGCAGAGATATTTAGCTATCAAAGAAAAAAAAAACAGAGTAAAAAGATTCCTGAATTTATTTAATTATTTTTTAAAAAAATCCATTAACTACAAGAAGAATTATAAAGAATTGTGATTTTTCTTAATTTTTTTGTCACCGTGGAATACTATCCTAGAGGACAGAAAAGGGGGCAGGATTTTTGTTGTTATTTACCAATTTGCATCTTCCTATCCACAAGTTACCTGTGCCTGAACAAAAATAAATGCCACCAGGAAATTTATTTATTAATTTGTTTATTTACAGAGCTTATAGCTCCTCCAGACAGCTGATCCTGGGCTGTGTATAACTCCCCAGTATGCACCTGGGATTAAAACAATAATATGTATTACATTAAAAAGGACAGCACCCAAGAGTCATAACCGCAATATCGGGTTGAGGTGGCTAGAACAACAGGCTTCCATAGTACCTATATCACTACTGTTGTCACATCTACTGTTGCCTCCATTTTCAAGACCAGCTGAAGTTTCACAGAGTGCTTTAAGAGTAGCCTCATGTAGAGGGTATCACAATAGTCCAATCAAGAGGTGATTAAGGCATTAGTAGGTAACTTCCATTATCTTTTCACTGGCACCAAAGATAGAGCTATGAAGATATCCTTTTGGTCATAGCTTTCACTTGCTCATCAAGCAAGACCTATGAGTTCCAAAGGGGTCCCACATGGGGAGCCAACTCCACCTTAGTAGATAAGATATAAGGTGCCTTAACTGTGCAGCTACTCCTTGCTGGAAAAGTCTTACATAACCAAATATAGTTATAGACAATGTAGATAAAAATCCCGGTGCACTGAAGGGAAAGAGATTTTTGGTTGTTTTTTTAAATCTCTGATAGGTTATTTCTCAGTGCCCTTTTCCTGATAGAAGAACATATATAATTTAAATTCATGAATATAATCTCAAGACAAGTAATTGGGATTCAGGTATATTGACTTGCAGGTAGTCTTTACTTTCCAACCATTCATTCAACAACCATTCAAAGTTATGACAGTGCTGAAAAAATAACTTCCTAGTCCATTTATGTCCTTTGCAGCGTCCCTCAGTCATGCGATCTTCATTACAGTAAACAAGAATTGTCCAGTGCCTGACCTGTGTTGTTTTTCCCCCCTCCCCTTGCAGAGTACAGAGTTCGGAGAGAAAGCGATTGCAAGAAATTATTATTTCACGAAGTAGGAACTCTTTGAATTCGCTCTGAATTTTACTTCAAAAAAATGTAATTATTCCTCAAGAACAAAAATCAGGACTCAAATCTCAGCTTGGTGGTTTCCATGTCTGGATAAACCTGATGTCAACTATAGGCATTTTAGGATACAAACAGTGCAACCACATTAAAAGCAGCTGTAGAGTCAGTGCTGTGAACTGCATTTTACTATCATTAATAGCTTTAATGTAAGAGACGCAGAGGTAAAAAATTATTTGAGGAAGCAGTCTGTGATGATTCCATATGCTGGAAGGGATCTGTGGTTTCAATAGCCTCATCAAACTCATTGGCATTTGCCTTCCCAATGAAATGATTTAATATGATTCAAAACCAGCCTCAAACACACATACACGCACATGCACAGAGAGGGGGGGAGAGGGGGGAGAGCGGGCACAGCTTAGCTATGCACCTTCCATTAAGTACTACTCATGCACTGTGCTTTGGGTGGGGTTCAGAACGAGCGGAAATGGTGCTGTCTGGGCTAGAACTGCAGGCAAAACGGGAATGGTTAGCCATCAGATTTTAATTTTTATCTCTACTTTTAGCCACAAAGGATGACTAATTAATTCAAAAGGGCACAGCCATCTGATATTTTCTTTCTCAGTTATTTTTTTAATTTCCACCCTTAAAAGGGATGGGTGGGTGGGCAGTTATTGGTTGGTGGATTCTGCAGCTTCATTTCCTTTCTTTTGTATTTCTTCAGTTCAATCATGTCCGATTTTTGCAGGCTGGGTAGGCTAGTCCCAGTGGATTGGTAAGGTTTTTCAGAAGTATCTATTATTGCTTTCTTTCTAGAACTAAGAATAAATGAGTGACTGGCCCAAGTCATCCAGTTAGTTTCATGCCCAAGTGGGACTAGAATGCATAGTTTCCCAGTTTCTAGTCTGATGCCTTTTTCCATTACACCAAACCGGCTCTCATTTTCCCCTTACTCATCCAGGTAAGAATTATCAATTCAAAATTTCACACGCTGCATATTAACAGAATCTGAGCTGGCAGCGACTTATCAGGAAAGAGACCTTGAAATTGGACATTGTTCACCAAAACTATGTGTGATTACTACAAAATAAACAAAGAAAAGTCATGCTTGGAGTCAATAGCAAAGTAATTAAAATAGCACATTTAATACTACCCTAGGTGGGTCAATGGTCAGCTGTCCTGTTGAACACCTTGCACAATTCTGCATTACAGAGCTGGAGAAGGTGCAAAGAAGGGAAACCACGTGAACACGGGCTGGAGTAGCTCCCAAGACTTGAGATAAGAGCAAAAGCAGAAAATATGACAGATTATTTAAAAGCATGCCTAGCGTGGAAAATAGTGATAAGGATACATTTCTTCATTTCTCAGCATGTTAGAATTCAGAGCAATTCCTTAACATTCTCAAAGAAAGTATTTTGTTGCAGGATATGTAATTCAACTGTGAAATTTGCTGCCAAGGACTATGAGGATGGTCAACCACTGAGATCAGACAAATGCATGGAGGAACAAACCATTTGGAGATGCGGTTCTTGATGACAGTTGCTGTCTCTGAAAGCAACAGTGGAAGAGCACTGTCTCCTCCCCACCCATGCTGGTGAATTTTCTGAAAGAGTCTGTTTCTCCTGTATAATCGAGAATATTGGTCTAGATCACAGGTCAAACTCGATTGAGTCATGTGATGTCACATAATGGATCGTGACATTTTTTACTTTTGTGGAGCAGGGTTGGGCATGGCTTGCGCATAATGCATCCAGCCCATGGGCCACCAGTTTGACACCCCTGGTAGATGGACATCCGCTCCCAGAGGGCTTTTAATGCTTTTTTACGCTTGCGCATCCACATCTGCCCTCACGGACAATGACAAAAGTTTGTGGGAGCAATAATCTAACTTTACTGGGGGACACCAAATTGCTTTTGCTCCCAGTTACATTGTCATCCAAATGCAAATAGAAAAATCAAATCCAAGCTTATCAGCTAGACAGAATGAAAAAAAAAATAGAGTCATCAATTTAAAAAAAATCTTCATAATGATATTCAGGATAAAGATATATATCTACAGTGTGCAGTGGCATTTACATGTTTATGAAATTATTTGCTATCATATGAACCAACTTGTTTGGTGAATTCTTCCTTTATACCTTCATCAACTGCCATAATTCAATTATCACCTCACTGTAGCTTCCAACCTGGTTGCTGGCTGATATGCATCAGATATATAATATATCTTGCCTCATGAGATGATATACATGTGCGATTGCCTAAGCCTGTTTCATGATGTGGTTTGTGGAAGAGGACAAGCCTTAGCATGGAGCCTGTTTCCAACCAATCAGTGAAAGAGGGGCAAGATCCTATCCGCCTCATCCCTTACAATTCCCAGATGTGCTGAACAAACAAAACAAAATCTCCAGCCAAAGGAACCTAGCATTTCTTTCATCCCTCTCTTTTTCTTTTGCTTAATGGAACTGAGAGCTTTTATGCTTAATAGGTGCTTGTTCTCTCACTCAGGGAGCGAGCACTGTATTGTGCAACTCTAGAACGATTGCATGCTAATACTGATGCTATGCAAACTTAGTTGTTGGAGAGACTAATGGGTGAGAAAATCCTATGGAGATTAATATTTAAACCCACGTAATTTATGCACAGCAAATGCCATTTTCAATACCAGGGAATTTTATTTCTACAACTTTTGCTCTTCTTGGAATCTTTATCCTATCTAAATGCACATAAGGGATGTTTTGAGGAGGCTTTAAAGCAGAAGTAAATTTAATCAAGTTAAAACACAGTTTAAACAGCGAGATAAGCCAAGAGTGGCAATAAAAGCACAATGATCTGAAGGTCAGCACTGAAAATGAAAAAGGAAATAAAAGACTCCAAAAGGCAGAATGATGCAGAGTAGTTAAGGTGTTAGACCAGAAGCAGGGAGGCTTGTTCTAATCCACTTTAAGCTATGGAGGTTCATGGACCAATCACAGTCCCTCGGTCCAATTCATATAGGGTTGTTGTGGGGGAAAAAATGGGTGAAGGATGTAGGCCTGCTTGGGCTCTTATACAAAAGATGAGATATAGCTCTAAATCTCATGGATAAATAATGTACGAATGTAATAAGAATAAGTAATGAGTAACGAAAGGGCCAAAAGTCTTTCAAAGACTTAGCAAAGGTCTTAGCATCAACGTTAACTGATGTGCGCCCATTGAGAAATCAGCAGGCTTAGGGACATGTAGGACTGCAGTTCACCTATGTTCAAGGTTTCTCCTGTCTGCAAATAACTACACTGAGGACAGCTATAGCATATAAACGAGAATGGCTGTAAGTGCAACATTATTTTGCAAGAACGAAGCACAACTGGATAGCAAATTACCAGGAGAAGCTGGGACAATAGGTTAGACTTGGAAATTGAAAAACAGACTCTAGAAGAAGGCAGCAGTAAATCACTTCTCTACTATTGCCAAGAAAATGTTATGAGCAGATTCATGGATCAGAGCTAATAAGATCAATTTGGAGTTACCTCATGTGATGATTATACTACTTTCTCTACATGCTACTGTTGTCCATTCAGCAATGTCTCTTGCTTTGTTTTATATTCATTGGTTATTTTGTTGCTGTTTTTGATCGTGTGTTAGCCACACAGAATCGTAATTTGTGAATTAATAATCTACATGCATTGAATTAATGAATGGATGAATAGAGAAATATATGGATGATTTTCTCCCTCAGAAATCAATTAAATGGTGGCTCCATTTGGACATCATGATTAGGGACAGATCTCTATCCCATCTCTCTTCCAAATTAAATATTGTAAGGATAATTTCATCGTTTTCCAGGCTCTTCATAGGGTTGCCATTAGGAACTCTTCAGTCTTAAAGCAGAGAGATGTTAAATGAATACAGGTTCAAATATTTACCTGTTTACGGTAGTTTGGAGGTGGGTATTTGAGGAACACAGAGTTTAGCACTTTCTAGATCACGAGATTGTTCATCTGAGTTTAGAGTTTCCCTCACAACCTGCCTAGATTAATCTGACAAAGTATCCTGTTGGTTTACAGATAATACGAGCATTATATTTTATCCCACAAGATTATTTGTGCACATAAGACAATGTGTCTGTAATCTGGTATGGAAACAAGCAAGGAAAGGTCAGATGTGCCCTCAACCCAAAACTTTAAATATAGTCCTCAGAGATATTCAGAAGCTATTCCCAAATTCTAAAGAGAAATTGTTTAATACCTGCCTCTTGAAAGTACTTATATTAATGATATTTAATTTTAATTAAGCTCAAATTAAAATTAAAAAACTATAAGATTTACATGTACCTCTTAGACGACAACAGCAATTGGGACCAGAATTGCCATTGCTAAGGGATGCTATCATAAAGCCACAGCAGTTCCTGCAGTCCTGGTTAGCATCATTAAGCGAAGACCACTCAGTTGCTTAAGTAAGGATGTCATATGATGACGACTTTTGACTTCCAGCTGGCTTCTTCATTGACTTCACTTGTAGGAAGCTGGCAGGGAACATTGGAGATTGAGATCACATGACCATGGGACACTGTAACAGCTTTAATTATGATGATTCATTGTGAGTACCATTTGTTCAGCCTCATTGTAACTTTAAACGGTTGCTGAATGATTATAGTCCAAGAACTACCTGTAATTTTTTGTCCAATTCACAATCCTTTTATGGATTATACCCTCCAAGGTCATCCTCCAGGAAAAAAAAAAGGTATGCTCTATTTTTGTGAATTATAGATGGGAAATCAAGAAGTCAATGGCATGAGATATCATATCCAGCTTATAACAAAGAGGCAATGAAACAGCTGGCCATGGACAGCCAGCTAGTAGCTGTGACATTTCAATGGATATTGGCTACATCTTGTGAATTTCGCAACTGTTCTGAGGGATAATTAAAAGCAGTGAGTTGCTGTGTTTACTTGGCTGCTGCCCAACATAATGTGAATGGATTACACTGTTCAGGATGTCAACTCTTCAGAGAAGGAAAACCAAGAATTGGTTGGCATTCTCTAGAAGGCATAGGGAATGGACTTGAAGAATAGGAGAAAGAGCTACTACAAGACACTGATCAGATAAGAGGAACTTGAGCCCAGTCCAAGAAAATAATGGGAGAAAACATTTCAGACAAGCTCATCCCAAGATCACATAAAGATAAAGTCAGAAAAGCACATTCAGACTTGCAAGACTCTATTATTAAAGCTCTTACAATAAAAGTCATTCTGACCAATATAGCATTGGTTTCTTTGCCTGCTCTACCTTATAGGGTTCACACCCCATATATCAAGGGTCATGCCCCAGGTCATTTATAGCATAGCATAAGATAGGATAAAAGATCTGGAAAGCTCCAGTCATTTAGAAAGGTTTTCCCTTAGGGATCTATGTTGAGAAAGAAACATAGATACTTAGAGTTGCTGGCTCCTTTCATTTTGATCATTTAATGTTTTAATCGTGGAATGAATCTAGTGCAATAAAAGTACCACAGGTGTTGTTAACAGGGTAATGGTTTCCTTTCCACTACACACAAAAACACACCTTTTTCCCTGGCATAATTCTCTGAGAGTCAATCTTGCCACAGGACAATTCTGTTTTGCTTATGTGTGGGGAAGGGGGAAAACCTGTAAGAAAAGAAGAGAATTATCTTTTATTTCTTTGAAAAATAAAACAGTTGTCAATAATGAGTGCCTTTTCAGAGAGGAAAATATTTTTCAAAGGAGAATGATTGAGTCCTGAATATCTGAGAGGAAAACAGTACTAGGATAGTTTGGCACACAGGGTTAAAAAAGTCAAGATAGTAGTTACAACCATGTGATTTTTCTGTTTCTTACACATAAAATGCAAAAGTGATGTGGAGCTTCAGTCAAAGCAGTCCGAGTCTGAATTATTTGACATGCACACACACACACACACACACACAGCTGTAAATACTCCTTCTCCTAACAAAAGGCTTGTTTTGTGTCAATTTATCAAGGGCCGTGGTGATGATAATGCAGGTATTGACAGCTTCCCTGTTCTGCTGGCCCTGAGTGACACAGCCAGAGAAGAGGCTGAAGCTTTTAGCAGATAGGATGAGCAATAAAAGCCAGTTAATGAAGGAATAATAGGGCAGGAAGTGGAGTATAAAAAAGTGATAGAATGAGAAAGTTAAGGCATGCAGTTGAACGAGCAATGGACAAAACAATAGACCAGTGTTTCTCAACTTCAACAACTTTAAGATACATGGACTTCACTTCCCAGCAGTTGTCTAGGGAATTCTGGGAGTTGAAGTCCACATATCTTTAAGTTGCTGAATTTGAGAAACACGGCAACAGAGCATTAGAGGGTGGGAGGATAAGGTGGGCAATAAGCAATAGAAAGTGATGGAGCTTCCAGTGGAACTAGAGAAAGAGAGAGAAGCAATAGAGCGAGTGACAGAGTGAAGGAAAGCACCTGTGTAAGAGACTGAGGGAGGAGGGGGGGAGAAAGTGACTAAGGGAGACAGCATGCAACAACCAGAGCAGGGAATGAGGATGGGTGACAGAGAGTGTGATGGGGAAAGCAAGAGGATCAGCAAGGAAGAGAAAGTGAGAGGATGAGCAAAAGAAAAAGGCAAGAAAGAGAGTGATAGAGCAAAAGAGATAATCTACTAATCGTGAATTGGTGGGTAGAATGGGACAACTTGCCATGGCCAACTCATTCTGGCCGACTTGCCACAACCAACTCACTGCAGGGACAATACAACATGAGATAACTCAAGAGAAGGACAAGTGAATTGCAGCAGGAAATCCTTGCTTTAGGACTTCTAACTTGAAAAAGGGCTGCGAGATTGACACCCCTGTCCTAGACCCACCATTGATGGGTGCTTGGTTGGGGTATGTGTCCTGATAAAAAAGGAGGGATAGAAAATCTCAGGGAACAGATTCAAAACTTGCCTCCAACTCTAATCCTCACCTTACTCCACACTGAGAAAGATTGGCAGATGTTTTGGGTTTTTTTTTCCCCCACCAGCAGCACCAATTGTTTTTTTAATGTATCCTACATACAAGATGTTAGGAAGAACCATTTGCCAGCCTTGTTTGGAGGACAGGAGCAGAGAAAGTCGTGTCGGCGTGCTTTTCTGCCACCTTCATACTGAAGGAAAGCCTATTCATTTGCCTGGATGGGCCCACTGATCTCCAAAGCTTTGCCAGATATTTTTACTCCAGTATAAAAGAACTTGAAGGGAAGAGCATTAATGTTGTCTCTTTCAAGATTTTTAGCATTTGATTCATATTAATAGTAAATGTGGGGGTGTTTTAACCACCAAGAACTGGCTTCTATTTTATTTTCTATTTTTGAGAAGAGTTCCAAAGCCAGGTTAGCTCCAGTTTTATAGACCAAGGCCATTTTCAACTAGGAAAACAGCAACATTTTTCCGGTGACTAATGAGCCAAACTGGAACCTAAATTCATATAATACAGTTCTTGGTTTTTTAAAAAAAATATATATTTGGAGCTGTTCTGCTTATTTCTAAAGTTTTGCAATGATGAAGTACATCATTTTAATAATAATCATGTCCATTAAAGTTTAGGAATGATATTTTACTTCCCATTGGCTGATTTATTTAAATGTTTTTAGCTCACTATTTTATTATTGAAAGCGGTCTCAAAGCGAGGCATAATTCAGTGTATGGTTTGATGTTACATTTGTTTCAGCTTAAATTTAGCTAAGAATCACACATTTCATAAAAAAAAAACCAACGGTACAATTTTCCTTAGATGATACTTTATAATATAAGTAAGGGATCATGGCAGTAGCTTCCCATGTTTGGAATATCTTCAAAGAAACATATACTAGGAAAAGGAAGGTGGGAACATTATAGCTCCTTTCTTTAAAAAGTTTGTTTTCAATGAGCAAATCATTTTTAACTTAGAGAAGCATTTGATGATTCGTCTTTCGCTATTTTTTTTTTTAATTCCACTGTCTCGGGGAAATCTATTCTATAGTTAAATCTTGGATTTATCACTAATCATTGAAGTAATCATTCTAAGAGGTACAGTTCAAATCTTGTCTCTCCTATGAAGTCATTTCATACATTTAGGCAGCTGTAGTCTTTCAGTCTCTTTTGGAAATAATACAAAGAATTATACTGGGCCTGTTATATAGCAATATGCAATGTGATATCACTATTAGTCATATGTATTAAAGTTCATACTTTACTGAAAATGAGTCAAAGCACAAATTTCATAAAATTTCTAATGGAGAATAAACACTTATACGGGTAGTTTTTGACATACGACCTTAACTGAGCCCAAAAATTTCTGTTGCTAAGTGAAACATTTGTTAAATGAGTTTTGCCTCGTTTAACTTTGTTGTGGCTTTCCTGCCACAGTTGTTAAATGAATCCCTGCAGTTGCTAAGTTAGTAACACAGCTATTAAGTGAAACTGGGTTCCCCATTCACATGATCCCGGGACACTGCAACTGTCATAAATATGAATCAGTTGCCAATATCAGAATTTTAACCACGTGATCATGGAGATGCCAAGAAAGTAATAAGTGTGAAAAATGGTCATAAGTCACTTTTTTCAGTGCCGTTATGACTTTGAATGGTAACTAAACAAACTGTTGTAATTCGAGGATTACCTGTACTTACTTTGTTAGTTGCATTTTCTGTAACCATTGGCATTCTTTTTTTGCACCCTGGCTTAGTCAAATCTCAAGAAAAGACATTATTGGATTGCCTCAGATCAAGACATGGGGATAACTAGAGAGATTGTGTGAAACAAAAAATATCACTCCAGGCAAAGCATTCATTTTTATCACAGAATTTTTCTCCAACAATGAAAATTGCAGCGTTTCCCATTTTAACATATATTTCTTTTTTAGCTTCATTCCATATCTTAACATAATTTATTTACTTATTAATCAAATTTATATAGCCACCCATCTCACCAAAGGTACCTCTGGGTGGCACACAACAAATGGATAAAATCACATATATCCAACAAATATAAACAATTTATAACTTACATTTTGCCTTTGTCATTGTGATACTGAGCTAGTTTACTTTGTTGCAGTCTTAAAACCCGTTTTCTTTATTCTTTTCTGATCCTCTATTTTTATGTTTTGTTAACATCTTTGTCTTCTGATTATTAATCTTAAACTCAGCTAGTATAAAAAACTCTTTTAATTTTTCCATTGATACCTTTAATCCCTTTAGTGGATCCTTAAGAATCAATAGCAAGTCATCAGCCAATGCCCTATAATTTTTTTTATTAATTTTACTTTCCCAAATATCTCATTTTTAACATTTTATTCAATATTTCAAGAACTAAAAGAACCAGCAGAACAGGCAACAGCATTCCCTGTCTTGTTTCTTTTTATATCTCACAGGATTTTTATAGCTCTCCACTAACAATTATTTGTGTTTATATTGATCTTACCCATTTTATAAAATCCATTCCAAAATTCATATCTTCCAAAACTTTAAACAGGAAAGCCCAGTTCAAATTGTCAAAGGCCTTCTCTATGTCTAAAAAAATGAATGTGGCTTGTTTTTCATTGTGTTGCTCCACGTTTTCCAAAATGTCCCATGCATTTCTTATACTAGCTTTTAACAGTGTTTTAGGTAAAAACTCACACTGATCCTCAAACTTAAATTCCTGCAAAATTATATTCAGCCTCTCTACCAAAATTGTTGCATAGTCATTATTCAATAATGTTACCCGCTGATGCTTTCTTATTAAAGTTAAATTTTGTCTCTCTTAGGCATTAATGCTATATAAGCCTCTTCTTAGCTCTCTGGCATCTTTCCCTCTATAACCCTGATTCATCATATTTTGTAAAGGTTGCAAAAATTCATTCTCAAAGCATTTATAGTTAGGAAGCTGATAATCGATCTAGTCCAGTTATCTTTCCTGTTTTAGTCTTTTTTATAATTTTGCAAACTTCCCTTATTATTATTATTATGGATCCATTCTTTTTTTATGTAACCTTTGGAAAATTTTGTTTCTTTAAATATTCATCTATTTTTTTCTAAGGAAATTTCTTGTCCTTTACAGATATTGGAATAATATTGATGATTATACTTTGTGCCTAACTATAGTATCTGTTATTTCAGTATCTCCCTCTTGAAATTTCAGTATCATTTTCTTTTCTTTTTCTTCTCAAAATGTATATGTCAACCAGTTCCTTGGTTTATTTGCAATTTGTTTATTTTGCATAATTCATTTTTATTTCCATTTAATTATCAATGTAGAAACTTAATTTGTTGAGAAAATATTAGGATACTTAAATTTAGTAGCTGGAGCAGTGGTGTAATGTGTAATGAGCCAGAACACACAGTTGATTGGTAGCAGCTGGCTCCTGCATGAGGCAATCTACACTGTGATTGGTTGCTATGGTAGTAGAGTGGGAGGCAGAGTCCCCCCCTTTTTTTTTCTTCTGTGTGCCCTGTATACTCTGTGATTTACCTCATAATGCTCCTGTTTCCTGACTCCCTAGTTCCTGAGCAGAAAAAGGAAGAGATGCTGAGAGTCCCTGGGTTTTATACCCTCTCTGGCTTTGAACTTCCTGGGGCACAGGAAATGAATCCTGATTGGTTGCTGTCAGAGATCTGGCTAGCTTTGTAGGTTGTCTGTGTGCTGAGTTTGGTTGAATATTGCTGGGTGATGCAATGAAAAGCAATTAAATGGCTCTGCCTGATCTTTGCAGATCTTTGTTATGTAGGATAGACTGGCTCAGGCCTTAATGGCCCATTAACAGAGGGGGGGGGGGCTGAGTTTCTGCCTCT
>JANHFL010005725.1:48329-59028 GCA_032468155.1 Oxyrhabdium leporinum | reverse complement strand
GCTTATAAGCTGTAAACCGCCCCGAGTCTTCGGAATGGGGCGGTATATAAATGTGAAAAATAAATAAATAAATAAATGAAGGAGTCTCCCGTCATTCATCATTCATGGTTTGACATGTATGAAAACAGTGATCTGCCTTCTTTATGTATTTGTCTTTAAATTTGATGAACGAACAACCCACAATGGACTTTGAGTGACATTTACACTGAAAGGAACACAGCAGCCTTCTCAATGCTTACTTTCACCTTGATCTAAACACAGACAAGGGATTGCCTGCCCCAATAAAATTTGACACCACTTCAGGTACTATCCCATTCCTTCATGCTTCTGATGCTTTAAAAAGACACTGTAAAAGTCCAGAAAAATTACTTATTAATACTTTGTTAATCAAACTCACGTATCTACTGTACCTTCAATTTTAATTTTATGGCTGTTGCCAGAAAATAACATGGAGCAGAGAGCAGTAAGAGTGTATTTTAACTAATTTGGTCCAAAGATTTTTCAACAGCCACTAATTTGGAGAAATTTTTGAAGCATGTGAAAGTTCAAGGCAAGCTGGGATATGGGATTCTAGTTAAACTTGGGGATGTCAAGAGAAAGATGAGAATAGAAGATTCCAACCTGTAGGTTTCATCTGATCACCTGGGAAGGTTTGTTTTAGGGCAAGAGCTATATTCTATAGAAGAGTATGATCATGGAGCTATTAGGCTATTGGACCAAATAGCTATTTGTGCTATTTCACAATCTGTCTCACTCTTTTTAAGAATGTGTCAGATGAGTGTGATCCTAAAGGCTAAGGGAAAAATCTGTTAGGAAACAGAAGAAAACGCTCTGAAGTCTATTACACTGTTAAGGGATATCCATCAGCTGTACAAAAGTTAGAGATTAGCAAAAGGTAATAGGATAGGATATTCCATAGAAAAGGGAAAGCAACCAAGCAAGGGGGTTTTGTTGGTTTATTTGTTTTTTTTTTGTCTTCTCCCACCAGTTTGGTGTAGGCATCAGGCTGCAAGTGGGAGACTGGGAGTTCTAGTCCCACCTCAGGCACAAAGTCAGTTGGTTGACCTCTCTCTCAGTTCTAGGAAAGACGCTAGACAAACCACTTCTGAAAATCCTTACCCAAAAAAATTGCAAGGATAGTCCAGGCAATGGCCAGGAGTCAAAAACCAAAGGCACACATACACAGAAATGTAATAATTTAGGGATGTGTGGAAAATTGTAAATAATCATTGTCTAACCTGTCATCTACTTGGAGTTATGACCCCAGAAAAAGCAACTCAGGAAATAAGCGGTTTAGTAAAGCCTATATTTCTCCCTTAGTAGAGTGGGTCATGTAAATAATCTGAAGGTTAATTATCTGCTAAATCATTTTAGAGCAGGATTGGAAACCTCTATCCTTCCAGATGTTGCTGAACCAGGACTGAAGGCTGCCAGAAATTGTAATTTAGGAACATATGAACTACCCTTGCTAGTTAATTAGTTTCCATGTACTCCTCTTGCAAATCATGGTACTTAAACATGGCCCTATTTATCTGTATCACCTCTAGCTCCATTCAGAGTGTAGGTGAAGTGACTTAGACTATCAAGAGGTATTGCAAGTGGTAAAGATGAGTGAACAGGACAAGATTCCTTAGCATCTTCTCTCTTTTACTAAAAGTATGGTGTGCATTGTGGGTATTTACACATTGATATGAACATTTGCTTTTTTTCATTAGTGTGAACTAAATTGAGTGATACCATTTCAGACTGAAATGGTGCCTGGCAAAGAACTTTCAGGAATCAACTGTATTTTTCTTCAGTGTAAATAAAGCTTGAAGAGCTAGAATGGAGTGATTAAAAAACAACAGCAATGAAAATAACACATTTTAATCAAACATATTTTTTAAGTTGGCCAGTAGACATCTCACAAATTGACAGTGTCATTTTGGCAAAGGGAGTAAATAGAGAGTAGCTGAATTAATTGTACAAGAAATGTGATGCTCCAAATGCATTCAACAGAAAGCAGAGAGAAAGAGAGGTACATGTGTAGTTATGATCTCCTTCATTTCAAAGCTCAGGAGCCCCATCTAGAGGCAAAATTACATGACTATTATTTGCTAATAACACTAGGTATACAATTTTGAACAGTGGTCCAAATTTCTCACAAGTGTTGTTCTTCTTTGCTCTCTTTCTTATCCAGGGAGATGGCAGAGCTTTTCTAAAAAGATAATTAGGGTATCATCATCAAGATGTGGTTTTAAAATAAATTTGAAGACATCTTTTTAAAGTTAGACACAGAGATGATATATTATTATTATTATTATTATTATTATTATTATTATTATTATTATTATTATTATTATTATTATTATTTTATATTTATATACCGCCCCATTCCGAAGACTCGGAATATCCCTCTGAGGGTTTCTTACCATCCAGTATCATTGAGATCTCTGCAGCCTAAATATGTCAGCCCTATCTCAAATGCATGGCACACAGTAGGATACTTTTTATAAAGATATTACAATATCTATACTTTTCACCTTAGGTTTCATTCCACACAAGAAGCTTATGACACCTGCTGTCCTCATGTTATTGAATTATGATTTGCCATTTGGCCATACTCGGGTAGTCCCAGAGTCCTCACTTCTTTACTATATCACTGACTTCCCTATTGAGGTGAGAAATGCTTGCTGTTGCAATATGTCATATTATGAACATATTATGATGAGTATAATCTAGTAGACCACTATCAATTTTGCATCAGCCATATTTTTCAGATAATGAATTTTAAAATCCAGGTGGTATGTCAACTCTTCACTAGACAGCTAATTACATCCAATGCTTGAAAAGTATAATTGCACTACTTATTTTTGTTAGAATGCTCATGCATGAAAGTTCATTTCACTACAATACCATGCTTGTTTCTGTGGGGAGAAGGTTCTATGTCTGTGTGGTTAAAGGAATTTTACAGTGGTTTGTTTCATTGTGGAATATTGAACTCTAGCAGGTGCCACTCTAAAAGGCAATAAATACAAGTCTGGTAATGGAATGGAATGCTATAACATAATGGTGCATGAAGTGCATAAAAGTTTTCTTCCAAGTGAAATGAAAAAAGTCTGGTACGGATTTCTTTTTACATAAAATACCTTGATACATTTAAGTAGCTTTTTGCTAGCACAGATGGCAGCAGGAATGGTGTTCACTTTTATGTGTTATTTGACACATTTTAAAAAAAAAAAGTAAAACAAACGCTGTGAAAATTACAGAGAAGATCCCATATATTTGAGAAAGATAAATGCAAAACTGTATATTAGGCCTAACTTTGTTAAAAGGGTGCTTTAAATAATGCATTATACTGTATGGAGAACACACACAAACACGCATTTATGGTTCAACAAAGACAAATGTTAAAGGTATTTATATAAGCGGCATGCTAATTGCCACATTTTAAACAAAGGCATATTAATAATTTTTAATGCTTTTGACTTGCTGAAAATAATTAACGAATTTGCAGGGGAATATGTGTGGAACATGTGCTGATTGAATTAACACTGATCCAAACAATCTTGCATCAAATGTCAGCAAAACACAACCAACAGTGATAAATGCCTGGCTCGATGGTCTGAATGAGTGATGATAAAGTGAAATAAATAAAATCCAGAGGGGTTGTTAAGGACGTTGATTTTAGGAAGGAACAAGAATCTTCCTGTTCTGAATTGGATTATATTTTGCCAAGATGATATATCAGCTGCATTTCTTTCTGGGTGAAAATGATCTTAGAACTGTGGTATGCGTAATCTCCAGACCACTGTCATAAACTCTACATGTGTTGCTGACTTTAGAGTTGGTGGATCAGATACTGAATAAAGTGAGCACAATGTAAAATCCCAGGATAATTGCAATTAAAAAAAAATTATTAGTAAAGTCCCAATGCTTAGTCAGAGAAATCCTAGCCCAGTTGGCCACTGTGGCAGCAAGAAAGGAACTGCATGGAATCTGGGTTCCAAAGCAATTAGGGTTGCTTTCATTGAGCATGTTTTTATACCCTTCAACTTCTTGCTCTCTCCCCCAAAGTTGCTTAGTGTAGACATCAGCAAGGAAAAGTCACACATTAATGAGCTATCTTGTTAACTATCTAGCAGGAACTGGGTACTTAGTTAAGGCAAAAGTGTGTGTGTGTGGGGGGGGGGACAACTGGGTTAAAAAAAAGAAGCTTGTTATCTTATAGCCTGGGCTTTAATTGGGCATGCTATTCAGAAAATTAATTCAAAGGATTATGATTGTTATAGCGGCCTTTCTTCTTAGTGTTAATTTAAAAAGGAAGTGAGTCTCCTTGTGTCCTGAATGAAGTTCCCTCGGATCAATTTAACTCACTCACATACAACAGAGCAGAACCCTAAAGGTTCAGTACCTTTCTGCATACTTAGGCAGAATAACAGAATTACAGAGTTGGAAGGGACCTTGGAAGTCTTCTAGTTCAACCACCTTAACCTCCTGCTTAAGCAGGAAACCCTGCCCTGAGTGACAACTGTTTCTTCAAAGTCTCACAAAACAGTTCTTTTCTTTGTGGCCTTCCTCCATCCTGGCCATCTAACTCCTGCCCTCTTCTCCAAGCCTCAATCCCCCCCCCCCCCCAATTCATTTTCTAGACAATTACTTCTTGGGTAAAACTTCCTAGCTCAACTTCATCTCTGCCAGCCAGTTTCCTAAGTCAGTGCTTCTTAAACTGTTTGACCCAATCACCCCTTTATCTCATCTTGAATAATGTCATTACCCCATAACAAAACAGATGTGATTGTTTTACACAAGCATCTCAGCAGCAGCAATTCCACACTGGATCCTTGACTCAAAAACAAGAAGATAACAAAAGTTGTTCCCTAACCCCCGCTCCTCCCAGGTTATTCCCAAATTACCCCCAGTTTGAGAACCACATTACTAAACCCTTTGCATAGTTCAAACTCTCTCTGTGGTAGCTGGAGGGAATGGATTCCCAAGTGAGCAAAGTTCTGTGAAGAGAAAAGCCTGCTGCCTTTACCTCTGACTTAGCAGTTTTCTCTCTCTTCCTTGGCTGAAATGCTTTGCTTCTTATTCCCATGATCTCTTGTGACTGCTTCTTACTAGGCTAACTCTTCTTTTTCTTAACCATGCCTGCAGGCTAAGCTACTTCTGCTCTTCTCCTTTCTTCCCTATGTAACCTCGTGTCTCTGTGTGCTCTCTGCTTCTAACTACTTCAGGCAACCAAATCCCTAGCTGCTTGCACGATCCCTTTACTTCTGGCAAAACAGATTAATTTATCTCCCAATTCTACTGTAGCTTTCTGGGTTACAGAGATGAACCAGTATTCTTATTGAGGTCATCTGTGTCGGTTGGGCTATAACTGCCCTGAGCTCCCTATGATTCAAGGTCAGGCCTTCTCTACTGATGCTCCAGTTCCTTCGAATGCATTTTTTGCTCAACAGAGGGCCCTAATATCCGCACTTGTTTTCAAAAAAAGGCTAATCTTAAAACCCTTATTTTTTTAAAAGAAGCTTTTATCTCAATTGTTAATTTTAATTAATTCTATTTATTACATTTAGTTTTGTTGGCTTAGCTTATTTTAACTGTATTTTTATATTTTAGCTTCAAATGTGTTCATATTGTAACTTCAGAGAGATTAATAAAGTAAAATGTACATTAAATCCAATATTTTAGACTGTCCTGAACAGTTAACAGTTTTGGCACTAAAAAGGCCATCCTACAATTGCCAGGCACAACAGTTACAAGCTGCAGTCATGTGGAGTCTTTCATTATTGCAGTGGAAGTGAGTTCAAAAATCCATCGTGATCAGATAATGTCTCACTTAATGACTGCATCACATGCTTGTCCCAATTGTATTCTGTTGTCTACCAGATCTAGAACCACGTACAGTCCTATACATAAACTCTTTTGTGATCCAAGCCCCCCCCCCCCCCTTTCCTTTGCCATTAAATGTTGGCAGTTGAAATCTGAAAATTGGCTATCTGGCTTCCTGTCATTTTTGAGGCAAGAATCACAGCTAAACACAACATATTGATTTGGTCTAAACAAAGTTTTTAGAAATGGAGAATGGAGAAACACTAAAAAGAAAAATCCTGAGCTCATCGCGTGTGATTTCACCCCACCTTCTTTGCATCCTTTTCCCAACAAACACATCCTTCAATCCAGCCCATCTTATATCAGAGGATTTGAGAGAGAGAAAAATTACAGGTTTTGAAATCTTGTGGGTCATCTGTTTCCAGAGAATTAGAGGATCTGAAAGAGTGATACGCACTTGGCTTCTGAGTCTACACAGGAATTGTGCAGCAGCTGGCCAGATGAAGTCAAAGACACTGACACAAACTTGTAGCCTTCTATATAGATATAAATATATTTAATATTCAAATATACAGCAGTCTCTGTCACATCCAGAAAAGGAAGAACGTAAGATAGTCAGGAACACAGTGACATTGTGAGGTAAATCTAAACAGCGTACAGAACACACAGAAGAAAAAAAGGAGGGAAAAAAGGGAAACGCCCCCTTTATGTTTACAACAACCAATCATAGCGTAGATTGCATCATGCATGAGTCAGCACTCTCTAATCACCTACAACTGTGTGTTCTGGCCTATTGTAGATTTTACAGTTCCGGCTACTAAATTCAATATCCTAACAATCATCACGTGTGATTTGACCCTAACTTCTTTGCATCATTTTTCCACCAGCCAACATATCCTTCAGTCAATGCCCATACTATATCAGAGGATTAAAGAAGGAAATATACAGAAATATAATTTCCCTGCCACTTGAAATCTTCTGGGTCCTCCAGATCTGTTCCAGACAATCTGAGGATCTGAAAGAGGGAAGCACATGGCATGGGAGGGGATTTTTTGATGTTAAGAAGCTTCTGGTGGATCCAAGAACCTTCTAATCAAAAGACAGGCATCAAGGACACGCAAACCATTCTTTTGAAGCCTGGCTTCTTGGTGATTTGAGTTTTATGCTTTTAAAAGTTGAGTGAATTGAGTTCCAAAACCGCTTCAGAAGAACAGATTTTTATTTGCAATTTTTCCTATGCTGTTATAAAAGCAAGGAGCAGAGATGAATTGAGAAAGGAATGCTTTTTCTGTGACAGTGACCTGAAACATCTTTTCTGCTCCTTGCTAGAACTGGGTTTTTAGAATTATTTTCAGTTTGTCCAAAGAAGTCAATGAGGATACAAAAATGTGTTAGATCATATTGCAGATAAATGAAATAAAATGTTTGATATCACATTGCAGATCGATGAATAAAGAGGTAATATCAGACTAAAATATATAATCCACCTTTTTTTAAGCTTTCAGAGAAGAAAGATATAGATGTTACACTATATCACGCACCCATGCATGAAGTTTACATGACCTCCATACATCTGTTTTGGAGGGAGGGGGTCTTTATTTTTATAGTGCATATCCTGAAAATAAAGATGTGATACATATTTCTATATATGCCGAACATAAATATGAAAGCACAGTCTAAAGTATGGTTTTGCACTACAGGTAGTTCTCGACTTACAAGCACAACTGAGCCCAAAATTTCTGTTGTTAAGCGAGACATTTGTTAAATGAATTTCATCCCATTTTACAACCTTTCTTGCCTCAGTTGTTAAGTGAATCATTGCAGTTGTTAATTTAGTAACCTGGTCGTTCAGTAAATCTGGCTTCCCAAGTGACTTTACTTGTCAGAAGGTTGAAAAGGTAATAACAAGATCTTGGGATACAACAGCTGTCATAAATATGAACCAGTTGCAAGCATCTGAATCTTGATCACCTGATCACCTGGGGATGCTGGAAAGGTCATAAGTGTGAAAAATGGTCATAAGTCACTTTTTTCAATGCCGTTGTAACTTGAACAGTCGCTAAATGAACTGTTGTAAGTTGAGGACTACCTGTGTGTTTGTGTGTGTATTTCTTCATCGATCATGAAAAAGAGGGGCTACATTCTTGTAATTTTTCTTTGCTTGTATCTTGTTCTGCTTTTATTATTTGGATTGTATTTCATTTGTATCATCTTAATTCAGTAAGTAATTCATTATAGCCTTGTATATTTGACAAATTAAAATGTAGGATGTATGATCCCTATTTTGGCATTACATTCACCTTGGACTCCCAATGCAAGCAAGCAATGGAGATAAACTTCTTTCTCCCAATGAACATGTGAGGATTTGACAACCTCACTAACCCTAACCATGAAAGATCATAAAACAAACAATTGCATACATTCGTCATAGGTATCATGTGAAAGCAGATACAATTAACTGTCTATCATATTAGGGAAACTCGTTTTTACTGAGAAATACAACTTACACACAGGTAGTCTTCGACTTACAACAGTTCATTTAATGGCTGTTTAAAGTTACAACAGCACTAAAAAAAAGTGATTTATGACATTGTTCACACTTACAGCAACTGCAGCATTCCCATGGTCACATGATCCAGCTTCAGTTACTTGGCCACTGACTGATATTTATGACAGTTACAGTGTCCCAGGGGGATGTGATAAACTTTTGTGAGGTTCTGACAAGAAAGTCAATGGGGAAGTCAGATTAAATTAACACCTGTGTTAAGTGAACAACATTTTTTCCAACCCCGGCATCACAAGTTTTCTTCCCCGGGAACCCAAAAAGCTGGTTTTTTAAAAATACAAAGCAAAACCATTTTTAAGCATGAAACTCAACCCCAAATCTCATCCCAGCGTCTGTTTTTACATTTGGGTTTTTAAAAAAATTGCATCCAGGGCACCATTATTTCTGACCCCGGCATCACAACTTTTCTTCCCTGGGCACCCAAAAGGCTTGATTTCTAAAAATAGCAAGCAACACCATTTTTAAGCATGAAACTGCACCCCGAATCTCATCCCAGCTTCCGTTTATTGCATTTGGGTTGAAAAAAAATTTGGAATCCAGGGCACCATTTTTTCTGACCCCGGCATCCCAGGTTTTCTTCCCTGAGCACCCAGAAGGCTTGATTTCTAAAAATAACAAGGAACACCATTTTTAAGCATGAAATTCCACCCCGAATCTCATCTCATCCCAGCATCTCTTTTTGCATTTGGGTTGAAAAGTTTTTTTGCATTCCAGACACCATTTTTTCTGACCCAGCATCACAAGTTTCCTTCTCCAGGCACCGTAAAGGCTCGATTTTTAAAAATAGCAAGCAACACCATTTTTAAGCATGAAGCTCAACCCCAAATCTCATCCCACTGTCCGTTTTTGCATTTGGGTTTTAAAAAAATTTGGCATCCAGGGCACGGGTTTTTCTGACCCCGGCATCAGAAGTTTTCTTCCCCGGGCCTCAAGAAAGCTTGATTTTTAAAAATAGCAAACAACACCATTTTTTAAAATGAAACTCCACCCCGAATCTCATCCCAGCTTCTTTTTTTGCATTTTGGTTTAAAAAATTTTTTTGCATCCAAGTCTTGTGTTTTTCTGACCCCAGCATCACAAGTTTTCTTCCCCGGGCACCCGAAAAGCTCAATTTTTAAAAATAGCAAGCAACTCCATTTTTAAGCATGAAATTCCACCCCGAATTTCATCCCAGCGTCCATTTTTTCATTTCATTTTTTCATTCATGAAACTTTTTTTGTATCCCGGGCACCATTTTTTCTGACCCAGCATCACAAGTTTTCTTCTCCGGGCACCCTAAAGGGTTGATTTTTAAAAATAGCAAGCAACACCATTTTTAAGCATGAAACTCAACCCCAAATCTCATCCCAGTGTCCGTTTTTGAATTTGGGTTTCAAAAAAATTCAGCATCCAGGACACGAGTTTTTCTGACCCCGGCATCAGAAGTTTTCTTCCCCAGGCCCCCAAAAATCTCAATTTTTAAAAATAGCAAACAACACCATTTTTTTATAATGAAAATCCACCCCGAATCTCATCCCAGCTTCCTTTTTTGCATTTGGGTTGAAAAAAACTTGGTATCCATTTTTTCGGACCCCAGCATGACAAGATTTTTTCCCCAGGCATTCAAAAGGCTTGATTTCTAAAAATAGCAAGTAACAGCATTTTAAAGCATGTAATTCTACTCCGAATCTCATCCCAGTGTCTGGTTTTGCATTGGGTTGAAAAAAAAATATTCCCTGCTTGCTCCGTTTTGGCTTCCAGGGTGCTCCAAGCCCAAAACCTCTGGGGTGAGTTGGGAATGGTGATTTTGCATTATGATTGCTCATTACTAAGTAGGAATCAGTAAAAGAGGAATGGAAATATCCCCATTTGTAGATCACTGTTTTTCAGTGTTGGTACATTTAAGATGGGCGAACTTCATATTGACTGGTGTATTCTGGGAATTGAAGTCCATATACCTTTAAGTTGCCAAAGTTGAGAAGCATATGGTCTACACTTGAGATTATGATTTTCCATTCCTGTTTTATTTTGAGTCCTGTTAAGTAAGTAAGTCGTTTGTGGTTAAGTAATTAAGTAAGTCAGTTGTGGTTTCGTTAACATATAGTGATTAAAGAGATATGAACCATTACTTTTTGTGAGAAGCTGGAATTAAAAGTTGATCTGGGCTTTGATGATTAAATAAGGGATTATGGAACTAAGATAGACAAATGTTAATCTTAGAGTAAGAATTTAGACACACACACACACACACACACACACACACATATCTGTACCAAAGAAAGTTGGAAGTCATTCTTTTTCAGTTTTCCTTCTTTTCCTCTTTCTTTCTTACACTTTCAC
>JANHFL010005725.1:0-10506 GCA_032468155.1 Oxyrhabdium leporinum | reverse complement strand
TATAAGTATATGAGAATAAACCCCCTCCCTGGTTCCCATGTGCTATTATGTGGCAGCCACAGAGGCCTCGCAATTATGGCTTCCAAGGCTGACACCCCGTCTGTGACCTACTGACAAGCGAAGTCAATGGGGAAGCTGATTCACTTAACAGCTGTGGCAGGAAAGGTCGTAAAATGGGGAAAACTCACTTAACTGTCTTGCATAGCGACAGAAATTTTGGGCTCAATTGTGGTCATACGTTGAGGACTGCCTGTAATGGCATGGTATGTGGGAGTGGCCTTGGGAAGCAGGGAGAAGAGTCGCCACCAAGGAAATGGTCAGATAAATGGCAACCTAGCCTGCAGAAGGAACTTGGGCAAGGCAAGCATCTAAGAAGGGAACCTCCTTTGTTTTGTGGACTGCAAAGGGACTGGAGGAGAAATGTACTTTCAGATGGCACAATATTTCATTAACATAACCTTAGAATAAAATAGAATTAACTCTTCTGGCTGTATTTCCTATCTGGACTTCTTCACAGGGATGCAGAGCTAAGCAATGCAACTGTTTAGAAGGAGAGGGCTGTTTTACTTCAAAGAGGAATTTCAAAGCATCATTGAAACAAAACACCTATTTGAAGCCTTGCCCCAAATGACAAGGCAAACACAGAGTATGTCTGATGTGCAAATGGGTAGACAGCTTCCAAAGGCTGAATGAAAGCTGTCTTCACGCACAGCTGAAACTGTCTCTACATATCAAAATGAATGCCTTTAAAGCTGGAAGGGGCCTTTGTTTTCAGCCCAACGTGTGATCCTGCCACAAAAAAAGGATGCTAATAAGGGCCTGCAGATATTATAATGCCAATTAATGTAGCTCTGCTTGTTCACTTGGCTGCTCCGCTTTTGCCAAGCTACCCAGAGTGTGAGGTGAAGGTTGAAGTATTCCATAAGCATGAATCTTATCTGAGCATGTGTACTGAAGTAGGTTTTATAACTACTTCAGAGAAGTAGAAAGGAGACGGAGAAAGAAAGAAAGTAGGGTTTTTTTTAAACAGTCAATACATTATCTTGGATGGCAGCAATGGCTCAGCAGTTAAGACATTGGACTTGTCAGCTGGAAAGCCAGGTTCGAGACCTGAGCATCATGCAACAGGGTGAGTTCCCATCCTTGCCCTAGTTCCTACAAATGAAAGCATGCAAATGCGAGTAGATAAATAGGTACCACTTTGGTGGGAAGGCAACAGTGCTCCGTGACATCATGCTGGCCATATGACCATGGAAACGTCTTTTGACAAGGCTGGCTCTTGAAATGGAGACAGCATCACCCCCTTGGTAATAACTAGTGGAGTAAAATCCGCAGGGACTCCTCTAATACATTATCTTATTGTGTTGCATAATAGGATGCCATTTTGGAGATTGTGGGCCACTGCCATCCTAGGTAGAAACTTTTATTTATATTTTTTAGGAAGCCATGAAGAAAGCAGTCCATCAGTAACTTTCCTCATAAGGAAAATAAAATAGAGATAAAGCAGTAACTGGCCAAGAATCTGCAACCAGGCAAGATTTAATGGATGATGAAATGCATAAACATGAGCCCATCCAGCAACCAAAAGAAAAGCATTAAAACCAGGGGCAACAGTAAGATCAAAATGGTCAGAACAACTGGGCAACCAAAGCCTTCTGCATGGTGTCCTTGATCAGAAATCCCCACCTGCTTTAACCCAAATTGTTCTTGATGTTACTGGTCCAGATAAACATTCATGTAATTGGGGGTGGGGGGTGGGCTTTGTGCTTACTGAGCTTGCTTGTTTTCTTGTAGATGTTTCCTTACCCTAACTAGATAACATCCTCAGTGCTAGTAAGGAATTCTGTTTGCTGTCAGTTTCTATTCTGGTGATTTGCCAGTCTGTGTGGGTGGGTGTGGGTAGAGATTCTTTGATTGGGCTGTTTACTGATGGCTCTTTGGCAGTTTCTTGATTGGGGTATTGGTCACTTGACTATTGGTCTGAAGTTCACCTTGGAGTTAATCTATGCTGATTTGAGTGCTGATTATTGTGGAGAGATGCTGGATACTTTTTCTCCTTTGGGCTGGTTGATTATCTCTTTTGCATAGTCTATAGATGTTGTTAATGTCTATGTGTCTATTGATGAGTGACTTATCAGAGTGCCAGGCTTCTAGAAATTCACTGGCATTTTAGGGCTTGGCTTGGTCTAGGATTGTCACATTTTCCCAATTGAAACCATGGTTAAATTTGTCTATATGTTGTGAAATTAAAGAATTTTCATCATGTCTTCTGACTGCCAGTTGGTGTTCATGGATTCATGCAATGGGGGATTACCTTCTTGTTTCATTTTCTTGGCATCAGTTAGATAAAATAAAGGCCAGGAACTTGCAGACTGAATGCCCCACATTTAAAAAATGGCACCCCTTCAATCAAGCAACGTATGAGTTATCCTATTCATGCCACATGCATCCCTTGAGTAATAAATCCTACCAGTTTTCCACAAAGTGATGTTGTGGCTTCAGAAGACAGCTGGCTTCAGAACCTGAACAATGAACTGAATCTCAACAGCTGAGGAAGAAGCAGTCTTGCACTTCATGTATGTTGCTAAATCAATCTGTGCTTTATCGAGATAAACTCCAACCCACCTGACAGTTGGGCTAATGAGATACTGCCTCTCAGTGAGCTTCCTTTGCGAAGCTGATTTGAAATTTAAATTAAGTACCAAATCCAATCTCTCTGCCCCCTCCTGTCTTCTGTTGTTTATCAACCCATGGCAATTTCCTTTAAATACTGTGTTATTCTGGATGTTAGTTCCAGTAATAATGATATTCTTTTATCAATGTGGCTATGGGAATGGAAACAGGGAGGGAAGGAATCCTTATTCATGCAGTGGCAGGTGGGAAAAATAGATTAACAATTTTAAATAGCAGAGAGGATTTTCAAGTCAAAGAGATGTGGAGCTCAATTTATAGAGATTTGGGGATCTTTCTGTAGTTGGCCGCAAAGGAAATAAGTGGGTGGCCTTTGGAGGAATGGTTTTTGATGCCTCTGTTGACCTGAGCAAAGGCTTGTTGGTAAATTGCTTGTGGTTGCTCAATCAAAAGTTAATAAGATGTATTTCTTCAAAACAGCAGCTTCTGACGGGGCCTGCTTGTTTACAGGCTTCTGGCTTTCTGTGTTTAAGGAAGACAAACTAATTTAAATCTCTTATCTTTCTTACTCAAGGCATATTGACAGGACAGCCAACGGACATTTGAAAAAAAAAAAGAAGTTGGTCCTTTTTTATTATGTTCCATTTGCTGATGATTAAAACCATCGAAGATGAAAAAAAATATATACGTGAAGGATTTCAGGGATTGTAGAATAACTAAGGCTTCTCCCTCCCTCCCTCCCTGCCAGTAACTCTTCAACAGCCATGTTGAAGGAGCGCAGCCAAGATATAAATCAATAAGTGGGTAGAAATACCTGGGTGTCTAACTTAGCTATGATCTACTTACTGATGGAAATGCTTATATATGTTTGCTTGCCTCACGTCTAACTTGTTTTGAAGCAAGCTGAACCATCAGAAACCCTGGTACAGTTACTAGCTATAGCCTTCTAACTTTGCATCTCACTTTGGAGTTGGTATCTTGGATGCCTCTATGTCTCTTGCTCTTATGTACAGTCATACTCTTTATCCTTTTAGGTTATCCAACATCGATTCTCAGTTTCCTTAATTTAAATGTAAAGATCTATAGCAGGGGTGTCAAATTCAAGATCCATGGGCTGGATCCGGCCTGTGGGGTGCTTAAATCTGGCTTGTGGGGCTGGCCTGGAAATAGCAAAGAACCAGCCCAAGGTGCCTCTGGCAGTGCGAGGCCCCCTGAGCCCTGTTTTGGCCAGCAGGGCACCAGGAGGCATCTGTCCTGTCTCCGCCACCCAGCTGGCCCGTGAATGAGAACTACAATGCTGATCCGGCCCTTAAAGAAATCCAGTTTGACGTCCCTGATCTATAAGGATTTGTTTTGCATTGCCTTTCTGGTTCGTCTGTCAAGATACACAGATTGTGATTAATACCTTAGCCATATGTCACATAGCCATGTGATAAGGGCTGATATCCAGAATACATCCTGGCTGGACTTTGAGAGGGGGTCCCTAAATCTGTGCAGTTTATGGAGGATGTCTCCACCTTTACTTTGTCTTCCATTCCATGGGTTGATGAAGGAGCTCGGCCATTTTGTCCTCAAGTCTCTTTTTCTATATTTAAATGGAAGAAACATTCAAACACTTCAAATAATAGGCATCGTAATTAATGGATGCTTGAGAATCTCCACAGACACATTCCTTGAAGACTTATCCAAATCAGGGAAGCATGATGCCAGACTTTCACTTACTCAAGAAAGGCTTGGAGCAAAGTGACCTTGGTTTAAAAGCCCACTCACTCCAGTTTAAAGACAAACAACAAATGAGAGATCTTTGATTTTCAAAAGTTGTCCATTAGGAATTATACAATGATCACTTGGTCACTCTCTTCTGCATTATGATAATTGAACCAGTGTGGTGTAGTGATTAAAAGTTTTGGACCAGAAGTCAGGATTTTGTGAACTTTAATTTTGGCTTAGGAATGAGATCAATTAGGTAACTTTGGACTATTCTCTTTCTCTCAGAATGGCAAACTGCTACTGAAAATGTTGCCCAGAATATTTTAAGGACAAGTCCATGCAGTTGCTAAAGATCAAGATTGTCTAAATGCCCACATTTATGATGAATTACTGCATTTTTAAAAAATTGAAATTGTTTCTGTAAGTTCATCAACACATTAAAGTGTCTCTTTTTCTTTATTTTTAACAGATTAGTTTTTAAAAACATTTCTTCTTTTTGGTGGGGGAGAATTGGCCATTAAAACTAGTAATTGTATTGAAGAGAAGCCAGTTTGCCTGGAGAGGCATTATATCTGTTACTAAATATTCAACACAACATCTTATCTTCAATCTTAACGATGTTAAAAGGAAAAAGAAAAAAGAAGTAAATCTGAAATTTTATGTCCTCATCCAAAATTTTAAAAAGATGGAAAAGTACAAAAACAGCAACAACTATAAAACACATAATTGCATTTTATAGATGAAGCCATTTCTTACAGAAAAAAAAACCAAATTAATTGAACTAAAAGAAGTACTAAGAAACTGTGTGCTTATTTTTTTTAAACTTGTTTTAACTATTCTTGGTTTCTGCTTGCCTCACTTCCTCTAATTCATCAGCAATTAAAGTGGGGCCAAAAATCCTCACCCTGATTTTTCAGGACTGTTTTTTTTAATGCAAATGTGAGTAGAAGGCATCAGTCTATGGCTGTCACTGGTTTGCATGTACACATACTTCAGTTCACATGCGTTACCCTGACCTTGAATACAAGGGAGGGGGGGAGTTGTTTCTTATTTCATTGTTTTTCATTGCAAAGTAGCCAAGCTATTGCTTTTCAATAACCTAGCATGTTTTATTTCTTTACCAAAATGCTCTCTTGTACACATTGCTTTCCTGCATTTTGTAATGGAAAATGCACAATGCTGTCTTGTGCAAGGGCAATGGGACAGCTATTTTGCATGTAAAATAAAGCTATAATGGTGATGATGTTCATAGAAAAGATTGCCTTTAGGATGTGTTCCTCCCCCCCCCCCAATATTAAAATAAGTTAGCAACGGCAACTCACTGTCATGGTTGACAAGAGCAGAACATAAACATCTCCCAACCTCAGCTTGCAAGAATCTTTATCTTACCCTTATGAAAAGGTCTTTAGAATTTCAACTCTGCTGAGACTGGAATAAATCTCCAGGAGCGATTTCTCTCCTATCCCTCTCTTCCTATCCCAAATGATTCAACCCAATTTTATGGGCAATTAAACAACCCTAACCTCAATATTAGACTGCCAGTTTGATGTAGAGGTGAAGCCTCCAGACTAGAAACTAGGAGACTTTGAGTTTTTGTCCCACCTCAGGCAGAAAGTCTGCTGAGAGATCTTCAGCCAGTCACACTCTCTCAGCTCTAGGGAACTGGTAATGGCAGTCTGAAATCTTGCCAAGAAAACTGTAGGGACTTGTCCAGACAGCTGTCAGAAGCCAGTATTGACTCAAGGGCCCCATAATTAAATAAAGCAAGCAAGCAAGCAAGCTTGATAGGAGCCCTTGTAGGGCAGTGGTTAGAATGCAGTTTTGCAGGCAAACTCTGCCCACAGCCTGGAGTTTGATCCTGACCGGCTCAAGGTTGACTCAGCCTTCTGACCTTCCGAAATTGGTAAAATGAGGACCCGGATTATTGGGGGGGGGGGCAATATGCTGACATTTGTAACACTCAGAGAGTGTTGTAAAGCACTATGGGGCAATATATAAATCTGGGTGCTATTACTATTGCTATTCCAACTACAATGTGCAACAAACATATAAAAAGTACTCTACAATGAAAATCAATGGTTGAATTTATATCTCTTTATGCATCTAGCTACCTGACACAATGGGACACCAAACTCCCAAACTTCTAGGAGTTTCCTTTGGAAAAAAAAAGACTTAAATTGATTTTATCAGCAGTCTCTGGGTGGGGCTGAAAAAAAATGTCAAGTTGCAATCACAGCAATTGGAGCCCCGCCCCTTTTGTACATGTGTTAGTGTCACATGTAGTATAAATATGCAGGGCTTCAAAATCAGTGCCCTGACCAAGATCTTGAATGTTTAACCCACCAATGACAATGCTGTATATAATAATCTGTAAAACAAGGAGGATGTCAATCTATAAAAAGTAATACAACAGTATAACATGCTAATACAGGTAGTCCTTGACTTATGATTGTGAATGAGCCCAATATTTCCATTGCTAATCCAGTTATTAAGTGTTGCATCCTATTTTTATGATCTTTTGGCCACAGCTGCTAAGCAAATCGTGTGGTTCTTACGTGAACCTGGCTTCTTCCCCCACTGATGTGGCTTGTCTGGTAGCCAGCTGGGAAGGTTACAAATGGTGATCACATGGCCCCAGGACACTGAAACTCTCACAAATACATGACAGTCACCAAACACTCAAATCTGGATCATGTGACCATGGGGATGCTGCAGCAGTGATGTGGAAACTGGTAATAAGCCTTGTTGTTGTTGTTTTTTAGTACTGCTGTGACTACAAGAACAATCACTAAATGAACAGTTGTAAGTTGACTATTACTGTACCTGTATAAATACCGTGGGTATACATGCTGCAGAGCTAAACCTTAATATATTGTTCCGTGAATACAATTGATGTCACAAAATTATATAGCAATAGCACTTAGACTTCTATACCGCTTCACAGTGCTTTCCAGTCCTCTCTAAGCAGTTTACAGAGTCAGCGTATTGCCCCCAAGAATCTGGCTCATTTTTCTGACTTTGGGAGGATGGCTGGCTGATTCAACCTTGAGATGGTCAGGATTGAACTGCTGGCAGTTGGCAGAGTTAGCCTGCAATGCTGCATTCTAACCACTGTGCCACCAAGGCTCATCAAAGTCTTCCAATTTCTATGTATCTGCACTGAAACCTTTGATCTATAAAAATAATGAGTCTTAGCTATGTGTGGCTAATGTGTGCTTTCTTTTGGCCAGGAAAAATTGCTTTCATTCTAAGAAGAGGACAATTTTATATCCCATATACATTCTGTGCAGTGGCACAAATGTAATGTGAGTTTTCCAGATGCAAGCACCTTAAACATCTTGCTGATTCCAGAAACGACTTTAGGTGACAATAGCTTTGCTGATGTTTTATGTTCCCATTGCACAATCCTGCATTCTGTTCTTTCCCCTAACTTCAAGAATAAATTCCTTGAGATGCGGAAAAAAAATCCTTTACATACACAGCATTTTCTGAATGCATTCAGAGTGTACAACCCTTTTACGGAATATATATAAATCATTCTTTTGATCAGGAAGCACATTGCTAGGACGTCTCATTCAAAAGAAAAAGTTTCACCTAAATAATGTGTAGGTAATTTAGGAATGAAATGCAAAGATCGATTTCAAAATGAGCTTAAGGAACAGCAGATTGATCAAAGTGGCATGTTGTGCAGCAAATTGGTATTATATGTAGATGAGTTGCTGGCAAATACTGCTTGGTGTACATTTTTAAAGCATTCTGAGCTAATCCACATTTTTCAGGCAAATGTATGTGTTGGGATATAGATATCCTTTGATGTACTACACTAAATTTTGTAATGGAGCTCAAAAATTTGCAACTCAAAAATTACATACCCAATATGTGTCTTAGTAAAAATGAATACAACTATCTATATCCCAGAGTTAAATGCCAACATAAATAGAATTTTCTTTGTGTGTGTGTGTGTGTGTTTAAATATCATCTGAAAAATTGGTACAGCCTGGTTGTAGACTGAGGAAAGGAAAGGGAAGGGAAGGGAAGGGAAGGAAAGGGGTTTCTTTCTATGAAAATGGTCACATGAATTAATTAACTGGCTATCAAAATTCATAAGATATCTTACAGTTAAAATTTTTGTGTGAACCAATCTTCATACAGATGCTATTTCCTTTGAAAACCCATAGATATTTATACCAAGTCATTTATTTTAAGCTAAACTTGTTGACAATGTTGGGATCCAAGTGAAGGCAAATCATTTTATTCTGAGAAATGAATAAGAAAAAAACATTCAATATTTAATTAGAGGAAATACTTAGCTTTATTGCTTACCTTGCATGTTTTATGTGAATAAGACCACAGCTAGTCATAGATATTGCAAGTTCCTACTGCACCCAAAGTAGCATCGTCTGTAATTTTGAATATTCTTCAACATACTAGAAAATCTCTCTGCCGATAAGATCTGACATAATTGAAGAAAAAGTTTACAAGGACATTCCATCAATATTCTGATTACTCTGTGTGTGTGTGTGTGTGTGTGCGTGCGCGCGCCACACACAAGTCAGTGTTGATTCCTGATGACTGCTTGGACTAGTTCCTGCAGTTGTCTTGGCAAGATTTTTGTACAAGTAGTTCTCAACTTGCAACAGTTCACTTAATGACCATTTTTCACACTTACGAACATAGCAGCATCCCCGGGGTCACATGATCAAAATTCAGATGCTTGGCAGCTGAACCATATTTATGATGCTTGCAGTGTCCCAGGGTCATGTGATCAGCTTTTGCGACCTTCTATCAAGCAAAATCAATGGGGAAGCCTGATTCACTTAACAACTGTGTTACTAACTTAACAACTTCACCTAACAACTGTGGCAAGAAAGGTCATAAAACGAGCAAAATTCAGTTAACAAATGTCTCGCTTAGCAACAGAAATGTTAGGCTCAATTGTGGTCGTAAGTTGAGGACTACCTGTACTGGTTTGCCCTTGCCTGCTTCCTAGGGCTGAGAGGGAGGGTCTGCCCCATGATGACCCAATTGGCTTCATGCCTAAGGCAGGATTAGAATTCAGAGTCTCCCAGGTTCTAGCATGGTGCCTTAACCACTAAACCAAACTGCTCTTGTTATGGTTTTTATATCTTTATAAGAGAAAGCCTGCAGAAATATGTTGGCACAATCTTGAGATTGTGTAGCTCAGGATTCTGTTATTCCTTCTTCTTGTATTATAGAACAGGGGTGTCAAACTTGATTTCACTGAGGGCCGAATCGGGGTTGTGTTTGACTTCGGGGGTCCGAGTGGGCATGACCAGCTCGACATCACTCATGTCGGGGGCACCTGTGGTGGCCGAGGCAGAGCTGGGGGTATCCATTGTCTCTAGCGGAGAAAGGCAAGACCAGGGAGAGGGCCAAACCCTTGTCCTCCAGAGGAGCCTTGCCATCTGCTGGTGGCTAAGTACTAACGCAGGACTTCCCTTCCTCCCTTCCTCCCTCCCTCCCTCTTCATTCTCCTTTCTTCTTCCTTCTCCTCTTTCCTTCTTTTTCCTTCCTTGCTTTCTTCCCATTTCCTTCTTTTTCTTTTTCTTTCCACTTTCCCTTCCTCCTTTTCTGTCCCTTCTTGGATGTTCAAATGCAAAAGGGGTAACATTTCTCCTTTTGTTTTGTTTTGGTTTAAGTTCGTCTTACTTGCCCTCTGCCAGCAAAAATGGAGCCTGGGGCAATGCGTGCGTCGCCCCCCCCCGGGCCCATTTTTGGCCCAGATGACTTCTGAAGTGCTCTACCAGCCCAGTTTTCAGCCTGGACGGCCACACGCAGCCCTCCCAAGCTCCATTTTTTCTGGCAGAAGCACCATAGGCCTGTCCTTTGCTGTTTCCATCTCTGTCCCATGGGTTGGAATTAAGCACCTGATTCAGATCCACCTCACAGGCCTTGAGTTTGACATCCCTGCTATAGAAGAACTTTGAGGCTAATATGGCAGGGATTTTGCTCTCAAAAATTCCAGGGGAAAAATTGGACATATACATCTACATTGTGTGCTCAATCCACGCATATCCATAGTTATTTTTTTCCTTTTAGATTATTTCAACTGCTCTGGAAAACTTCCCCACACTACTGAAATATGTCCAGAGAGTGTATTTCATCTTTTGTGGCTTTTATGAAGAGAGAGAGAGAGGGTGGGTG